>JAUZSU010197452.1:0-11793 GCA_034780255.1 Parotocinclus maculicauda | reverse complement strand
AAAGCCCCTACACACATACCGATAACCTTGCCACACACACACACACACCCCGACAAAGCCCCTAAACACACACCGATAACCCTGACACACACACACACACACACCCCACAAAAACACACACTGACAAAGCCCCACTGACACATACCGATAACCCTGCCACACACACACACACACACACACACACACACACACACAAACACACCCCCACACAAACACACACCGACAAAACCCCTACACACACATCGATAACCCTGCCACACACACACACACACACACACACACACACCGACAAAGCCCCTACACACACACCGATAACCCTGCCACACACACACACACACACACACATACCCCACACAAACACACACTGACAAAGCCCCACTGACACACTGACAAAAACACACTGACACATACCGATAACCCTGCCCCACACACACACACACAAACACACCCCCACACAAACACACATTGACAAAAGCCCCTACACACATACCGATAACCCTGCCACACACACACACACGCACACAAACACCCCCTTACACAAACACACACCTATAACCCCGCCACAAACACACACACACAAACACACCCCCACACAAACACACACTGACAAAGCCCCTACACACATACCGATAACATGCCACACACACTTGTCTCACTATCCTTGTGGGGACTTCCCAACCAAAAGCTAATTTCTTAAAAAGAAAATTCAAACTTGAATTCAAAATTCAAAGTTGTAGTTTCTGTTAAACAAAAGTCCAAATGTTACCAAGTCCCTTGGGGCACCAACTGTTTTTTTATAGACAAGAATAGTTGAGCCCCTGACCCCCACCCTGGAACACACATGTCTTTTGCTTCCAAACCCAAACATTATAATTTTTACAAAAAAGTGGCAAATCCCCTTTATGATGGAATTAATGCAGGTGACAAACTTTATGTACATAAATTGAAATAGAAAATATCAACAAATATCAGAATATGTGAACATCAACATATGTCAAATGTAATTAAAACTCATGTTTAGTAGCATGTACTACTTGTCTTAAACCTTGATCTGTTTAATTCTCATGAAACAAGCGTGGTTAGGACCATCATAAGTTAATGTTCAGAAAGAACAAGGCAGTCTGGGACATGCAGTACCAATATTATTAAAACCAAAATCATTTTCTGAACAGGTGTTTAAAGGAGTGTACAACACACAGAGCACAAAAGTCCCATTTATGCACAAACTGGCATGAATATTTATGAAGCTTTTTTCAACTGGTGCCAAAAATGTCAAGACCTCATTGAGGAGTGCAGTGACAAACTGTCCTAGAATGAACTGGCATCCAGTGTACGGTAAACCATTTACCCAGTATGAATAAATGGATTGTCAGTCTAATTGTGATGTGTACTCTTCCTTTATTTTGAATGATCTGAAGGCTCAGGCACTTAAAGTTAGAGACAAAGTAAATGTTTACAATCGTCCCTGTAAGAAAAATACCTAATTAACACTGGTATGTGATACCGTTAGAATTCTGCATTCATCCCATGCATTCCAACAACTCTCCAATACTTTTAGTATTTTAATATATTACCACTGTCTTATATCTGTAGAATAATTACACATGGAGAGTCAATGATGTAAAAGAGACACTGCTACTTGGGGACTGGATGAAAGCGAATCATCACCTCAGATGACAGGCATTAAACATCGGGCCATTGCTCTTGGAGGAAGATGATTACATTGCCGTGTTCATGGCACAATGGACACGCCACAGCTCGGTGAGCTTGGCACAAATGATCCATCTCCCCTGCTTTCATATTTGGTTCGGAGAAAGGAAATCAGATATCATATTAACGGATGTCTCCCTCCCCTCTGCACGCCACCACAGAGCAGCCACCAGGGATAAGAAATTACAGCTCACTTTCAAACAGAATGGACAAGATGAAAGCTGGAATATGAACTGAGAGAGAGAGAAGGAGAAAGAGAGAGAAATACAGTAAGTCCCCTAAATACAGTAAAAACCAGTTATATTTCGAGAGTGGGTCCAAAATGTCTAAAAATGTCCAACCTATTTAGCCTGAGCAACCAGCTTGTAAACCTAATACCTTATTACACCTTATGTACCTTATTTTCATTTTAGTCTCTATTATTAAGGCTCACTGCTTCTTACTTAGGAGCATCACTGCTTTTACCCTTAATACAAGACATTCCAGGTTTAAAATGACACAGTAATTCCACAGAAGGAGGTACTGTATGTACTGTACACAGACGGTCTCAGGACCACACTTCCCAGCGTCCATCCTTTGTTTACGTTCCTGATTTGCTTTAGCTGTTTCTAGTTTCTGTCTTATTAGTCTGGTTATTAGTTGGTGGTTTCATGCCATTCCTGTTTGCTGCATTCTGGACCTTTTGTGAACCCTGTATGCCCAGGTCATACGTTCATTATTGCACTGGGTTCTCCACTGTTTGAGTTTTTTAATAAAGCTCACCTCTTTACCGGCTTTTAGTGTCCTCCCGCTTTCTGCCGGTAACACGTCCACTTCTTGATAAAGCAATAAAAATATACAACAGCGTTCTGCTTGAGTCTGTTAAGCGCCAGTAGCGTGAACTAATGAACTAACACACAGCTTGCAATTCTGCAAAAACATGACATGTTGCACTTATTAATATTTTTTTCAAAATTTTTTTATGCATTTCGCATGCGTGCTTGCATCTTTAAAAGTTTGTTATTTGAAGGTATGCATCTAAGGGATTAACTGTAGTGAAAAAGAAAAAGAGAGACAATGCTCAAGGTTCACTGCTAAACTCTTGTTTAACACCCTAACCCTCATGTGGGAAAGGTTACACTTGGTAATAACTTGGAGAGAGTCAAGATGTCATTGTTCACACAAGGGAGTCCATTTTTGATGGTGTTTGTATTCTACCCTCCGCCTCTGTCCTACCTGTAGACTTACTTATGAAGCAATGCTTATATGCAAATGAGGATGCTTATCATACTGTATGTTGTAGAATTTAGTACTGGATTAAATAGGCTGTGAGATATATATGTGTATTATTCACATGCTCGGTTAAATAGACGTCCGGAACTTAACCTAGCCAGGTCGGAAACTGGTACTAATATTTTTTCCCCAAAATAAATAACGGAAGTATTCTCTCAATATCCAAAATATTTGTTATACTGTCCTTTTTCTAGCACATTTGGACAATAGGGCTTGACTCTAGGGTGGCACAGTGGTGAATCCAGGCCCAACTGGTTCCTGTATTGTATTTGTATTTTCTCCCCTTCTCTCTGTTTCCCCAAAGCTAATGAGGTTTCCTCCCACATTTCAGTGACATGCACACACATGAGTACACCATCACTGAACAGCAATGGTGTGCATGGTCAAACTGCAAAGAGCATACAGCTGCTCTTCCTGCATCTAAGTCAGGACAGCTTGCCATTACTGATGGAATAACAAAGTTATAAAATTCCTTCAAGCCAATGAGCAGGACTGGCCAACAGGAAACTTATAGTAGAAGCTAAAATCAAAGGTTTACATACTTTTGCCATTCACATACATTTGTACGAGGAAGAACATTGTAGACCTGCACCAGGCTAGGAAGAGTGAATCTACAATAGGCAAGCAGGTTGGTGTGAATAAATCAACTGTGGGAGCAATTGTAAAAAAATTAAGACATACAAGACCATTAATAATCTCCCTCTATCTGGGCCAGTGGGGTCAAAATGATCATCAGAACTACACGGAGGGACCTAATGAATGACCTGCAGAGAGCAGGGACCAAAATAACAAATCTGTAACACACTACACTGAGAGAGACTCACATCCTGCAAAGCCAGGCGTGTCCCCCTGCTTAAGTCAATACATGTCCAGGCCTGTCTGAAGATTGCCAGAGCATATGAATGATCCAGAAGAGGATTGGGAGAAGATCATGTGGTCAGATGAAATTTTTCTCAAAAACTCATCTCGTCATGTTTGGAGGAAGAAGAATGCTGAGTTGCATCCCTAGAACACCATACCTACTGTAAAGCATGGGGGTGAAAACATCATGCTTTGGATTTGTTTTCTGCAAAGGGGACAGGACGACCGATCCGTATTAAGGGAAGAATAAACAGGGCCATGCATTTTAAGCCAAAACCTCCTTCCATCAGTGATAGCATTGAAAATGGAACATTAATGGTTCTTCCAGCATGACAATGATCCCAAACACACTGCTCAGGCAACCAGACCTCAACCCCATAGAAAATTTGTGGAGGGAGTTGAAAGTCTGTGTTGCCCAGCGACAGCCCCAAAACATCAATGTTCTAGAGGAGATCTGCATGGAGGAACGGACTAAAATATCAGCTAAAGTTTGTGCAAACCTGGTGAAGACTTACAGGAAACGTTTGACCTCTGTCATTGCCAATAAAATTATGTTACAAAGTATTGAATTGAACTTTTGTTATTGTCCAAATATTTATTTTCCACCATAATTTACAAATAAATTATTTAAAAATCTTACAATGTGATTTCGTGGATTTTTTTCATTTTGTCTCTCAAAGTTGAAGTGTACCTATAATGAAAATTACAAACCTCTCTCATTTGTCTAAGTAGGCCCACTCTATATAGGGTCACTATACCTTTGCTAAACAATAATATACCAGTACTGTATAACACCTGAACTTACTGAGGCGAGTGCGCATTTCTAATTCAACCCTCAGCTCAATGCAGAGAACTACAGCATATGGAAATTTTCCCCCTGTCGCAGTTGGACGGTACCAATCATATTCCACTCCATTTGATTTGCAAATTAGATTAAGCAATATCCATCAGGTACTGAAAAACCTCTGACAACAATATCAAGACTAATAGTGCCATAACTCCCTAAAACTATGCAATAATAACTAATCTGAATGTCTAAATACACAAATAAACTGCTGTCTGCCACATATGTTCGTTCAGCTGTATGATATAATAAAATAAATCTTTTCTTCACATTGCACATTAAGCATTGCTGCAAGGAATGTCTGAACATCAATGCAAATCGTCTAGACATCTTCTTCTACACCTGCAGATGAGACTGGCCTTAGCGAGAGATAAATACAATTCTGATCCTATTATTGTCTGTCATAACAGTCATTTGACTGCTTACATCTGATTCGCTCTGTCTCTGTGCTCAAGATCCATGTAATAAGAAGCTTGCCAAGAGATTGCCTTTACATTGCAAATGCAATCATCCTTGTGCGGGAAAGCATCTCCCTTTTGAATCTTATCATTTTCCCCCCAACATAATTCCGACTTTGTTTCAAGTTCTGCAAAATCCAGACTTTCTCCCTTGTATATTATGCAGTGGAAAGACTGAAGTGCTGGATCAAGAAGGAATAGGTAAACAAACTACTATATAAATGAACACGGGTAACGCGTTCAGATCTCAAAATCCCCATAAGCCTAAAAAGCGGACCCAAATATTACTGATTTTAAATATTCATGAGTGATGTTTAATATAACAATTATCGCTCAGTCATGTCATAGTGACCTCTCTAATATTGTAGAATGAGTGTGCAGGCTGCACTTATGTGTGCAGAAACGAGGGCCAGAATGTCAATACGTTAGCCTACGTGACTTGCCCTGGAATTGAGAATCTGTGGGCCCAGAGCAAAAAATTCACCCAGCATGCTGCAGATGAGAACCACCTTAAGAGTGAACCTTGACCCTGGCAAGCACTCATAAAACTCTAGACAGCTAGCTAAGCCCATTACATGGCCTGTTTATTTTTGTTTTGGTTTGTTTTTTGTCATAAAGCAGCAGAGGGAGAATAAATGGTGAGAAGATGTGAGCGGTAGACATTCCAGCTCTGTCTCTGACACTTAATAAAGCTATATTGGACAGTCAAAGAAGATGCCTATGGACACACACAGAGATGTGGGCTGCCTGTTAGGCCAGGATAAATGTAGCAGCTAAGAAATGAATCCGACTGTCTGTGCCCTGGTGCCAGACACACACACACACACACACACACACAGACACACACACACACAGACACACAGACACACACACACACACACAGACACACAGACACACACTAACCTTCAGCCTCAGGCGTATGGTATTGCAGTCCCTGAGCGGATTGAGTTTGAGCGTCTCTCCCAGGCTGTTGCAGCTGGAGCTCTGGGGCTGAAGCGCACAGCAAACACAAACCCCATCACTGTCGAACTTGATCTGTGAGACAGGCACAAAACACACACCATCGCTGTCACACTTATCTGTCAACCCGCGCACCAAAGCCGTTACCCATCACGCAACACACCTGCAAGAGCAACAGCAATAGCAGAACCAGATAAATGCTTCATCACAGACGAAGCGGGTCCCGTAACCATCGGAGCCGTAACAGTGAAATCGTGCCGAGCAAGGTGACTCCGGCTGACCCAGATTAGATAAAAACAATGTGTGAACCTCGCGAGCGGGGGTTAATTGAGCTGAGGAAACCAGTCCATTAATTTGGCCGGCATTCCCAAGTCTCTGCGGGGAGGAAGAGATGGAGGGAGCGACAACCTATCAGGCTGTTCTAGGGATAGGAGGGCAGCGAAAAAAACGAAAAAGATATGAACTGTAGGATGTGTGTACAGTATATCTGATCCTCCTGCACTACCAATTTTCTTTTTTCTTTTTTTTTCAGATCCTCCGTTAGCTGCTTAATGGAGTTTGCTGTTGAGTTTGAGCACAACACCCACAGGGCCACTGGATTTATTTTTGTGTTTCTACAGTGCAGCACAGGACAACAAATATATATATTTTTTTATTTAAGAAGCATTCGAGCCAAGCAAATGACCGACACGTGCTTGGATTCACTATTTCGCGACTTCACCTGCAGATGATACCAGACCACAGTGACCTGAATGGTCCATTTTTTTTAATCGCTCAAATAAATGGAAGCTTTTTCCATAATTTTCCCATATTGTCCCTGTGTGTGTGTGTGTTATATCCAGGTATATTCAATATCTCTCCCCCTTTCCCAGGCAAAGTCCTAGAGTGCCCTAGAGCGAGGCTATATGTAAATGTGATGCACTCCGCACCCTGTGCTGCCACAACCTTGACCCCAAACTGCACAGAGAGCGTACCGAGTACGAAACGAAGCAAAGTGCATTCACTTAAATGGGTGATTATAAAGCACTGAGCAGCTGATACGAGGCTAAACGCCCATCACAAATCAAGTGGACAAACGTGACGTGTCAAGGCGGCTTCCCGCATTTTCCTGCGAACCAGCAATTTTTAAACAAACAGCACGAGCAGGTCTCGTCACCTAACTCTTTTGCAAACTCTTCCAGCATTCCCAAGCCGTGCCTCTTCAGACGATTCCCTCTCCAGCCTGAGCGGCCTGATTCAAAATCCCTCCCTGATTTTTTGAGTCCACGTCGCCTAAACCTTTAACCATGCTTTTTTACCAAAGACCACCAGAACAAACCATGACGAGACCTTTGTATGACCAGGGTAAAGAACATCTGCGGTTTGCAATGGCACCGGCGCCTTCTGTATAATGAACACCTTAGATGGGACTAAAAAAAAAAAAAAAGAAAAGTTAATTTATTCAGTTTAATTAAGGAACCTGGTACACTGTAGTAGAACTCACCTCTGAAATGACAAGCAATAGATTATTCCCATTATCAACGCCGAGCTAATTGAAAACTGATTAAGTACACACACTACATTACTTGCACTTCCAATCTCGAACCCGGGAACAACTCAAGCAGTTAATTGTGTTTGTGAAAGCAAACAAATATTATTTTTGCACTCACGGTTCATAGGAGAACGGAAGCTTCAGGATAAACAGTAACAGAAAGCATTCAGCGTGTTTAACGGGACCGTCCTGTTTAAAATTCGGCATATTTAAAATTACAAGAAGTCCTACTGCTTTTATTTTAGATTCATTTATATTCACTAGCTATTTTAAATGGTTATTTGTTCTTGAAAGATGGCCGGTTTGGCTAACACGTTACATAAACTTCCGTTTGCTCCACCTGGCAGCGCGGGTTTTTACCTTTATTACCTTCGTCTTTTTGTCTGGTGTGTGCTCGGCACGTGCGTCTTTCCCTTGATAAACGCTAGATGTAAACACCGAAACTAAACGAGCACAGCAGAGTCACTCTGGTCCTGATAAACTGCAAACAACAGGGATCACAAAACGGCTGGCTGGAGGCCCGTGCTGCGTCTGCAGCAATAATAATCCCTTTTATGGGTGCCCATTGTGAGAGCACAATAGTAAGCAAGCAGCATCACTGCCCCTTTTAGCAGAAACATCAATCCATCCATCCATCCATCCATAATCTTCTGCTTAATCCACACAGGGTCGCGGGCCAGCAGGTGCCCACCCGGCACCTCGGGGAGCAAGCCTAGACTCGGCACCAATCCATTGTAGGGCTCACGCACACACAGTCACACACTAAATGCCACTTTAGAAACACCAATTAACCTAACATGTCTTTGGACTGTGGGAGGAAACCATAGTACCCGGAGTAAACCCAGGCAGACACGGGGAAGAGATGCAGACTCCACACAGGAAGGATCCAGGGTACTCCAGAGGGGGATTAAACCATGGACCTTCTTGCTGTGAGGCAGTGGTGCCATCCCGCAAAACCATGGTGCCGCCCCAGAAACATCCGGCAATTAAAAAAAAAAGGCAGATTTTCCCTAATCAGTTTTCAGTTGGCATTTTTCAGCTTGGAAAAAATAATGAGCTAATTACAGACAGTCCAAATGACAAAACGTCCTATAAAATGTCAAAACGCTTCCCGTTCACCCTTTGAACCGCCTCTTTAGATCCGTGCGACGTATTCAAACTAAGCTGAGCACTTTCAATGAATACATTTGTTCAACGCTGCGCTTTTCTGGCGTCTCAGCAGCCATGTGTTTTCAGGCAGCTCTTTTAAAAGATGCATAAAACATAAACGCACCATCGCTATGCCGTCATGAAGCTAGTTTATAGGACACAGAGTGGTAATAGTAACAGACTCATAATTACTCTTCCTCTAGGACGTTAAAACGTCAAATTTAAAGCAAATTTATATCGTTTCCATTTTCCCAGTTACTGTTCCGTAGTTCATCTGCTCATCTAAAAAGCTGATTTTCCTCTGCAAACTTCAAGCGAATGCCAATTCGATTCGACTTCTGTGAACAAACTGTTAGGTCTGGCCATCATGTCATTATAAATGATATTTTTGCGTTTAAAACCAAGCGTAGCTTTACAGAACGATGCTTTTAGGACTTTTCCCTTCCATTTCACTCTTCAATTCTTTCCAGACCTGCTCCGACATCGAAAGGCAGAGCATGTTTTCGTTTCTACCTCCCTTAGCTTATTTATAATCCACTCCCAAAGTACAGGAATAGAGAAACCAGCCTTGTCTGCTCTGAGATGCTGCGAGTTTGTCCAAACACACTTTAAGCATGTCAAAAAAACTAAGGTAAATGTGTCTAAACTTGTCCAAAATGCTGTAGAGCTTAAAACACCAAACGCAGCGGATGAACCCGTTGCTGCGACTGCAGCAAATCAAGAAATGAAATCAGTAAATCGATTCTCTTACAGCCACCACTTCGAATCTTCTCTGGTGGAGATTTCGGCTCCGTGTGAGCCGGAACTGGAGCTGGGATTCGATGCTGGATTTGGGTCTGAGCTTGTTCCGTCAGCCTGTTTTGGCTGCGGTTACGCCTCCTGCTTGGGTTTTTAAGGATTCTCACCAATTGGCAATCCTCCAGTGAGTTGACCAGCTGGGCGTTCTGACAGGACAAGATGGCACCGGCCAGGTTCAGCATCACACAGACGGCGGAGAGCAACATGAAGAAGGTGATCTGTTAAGAGACGGAGAGACAAGTCAGAAGTTAAAAGTTATCTGAATGTTTTTGAGGACAAACAAACCGACAGAACAGGACACGATCTTTTCTTTGTATTAACGTACACTGTTGCAGCCGACGCGATGGAGCAAGTTTTATGTGTTATGCATGTGTAAGAGTAGGAATTGCTGGGGGTTCGATTAGTTAATATATGGGTTGTGTCAGACAGCGTTGCATGTGCAGGAAGTTAGGAGGAGGAGAAGAAGAGGAACGTTGAAAAAGTAAAGGAAAACTGTTTTGGAATGGAGTCCGGGCACCGGTGGCTAACCAGGTTATTCAGTAATAAAAGTCCTACAGTGACTGGTCTCAAGTCTCCCTTGTCCTTTAATGCAGTGCTCCCCTTGCTACCCTACTGCCACTTGGACCGACCCCCGACTGGACCTCGGTAGTATAAAACTTACCTAAACACCATTCTTACATCTATTGCATTAGCCGGGGCGTTCCATAAAGACTCGAGTCACAAAGACTGTGGTGGCCTAGTGGTTAAGGCACTGGACTATGGACCAAAAGGTCCAGACTGATCAGGGTTCAAATCCCACCTCTGCCACAGTTAGGTCGCTGAGCAAGGAACTTAACCCACAATTGCTTGGATTGTAAAACTGCATTAATTTTAAGATGCTCTGGATAAGGGCGTCTGCTAAATGCCAAAGACAAAATGCCATTCTACTTATCTTCAGGGGAGGACGAAAAATATTACCCTGATCAACACAAGACACAGAACAGCGCACACTCGACGTCACTGAGGGATCCTGGTCTACGTTATTTGTCTCCGCAATTCCGATAGGCACTCCATCCCTAACTCCCTACTTCACATCCCATCTTCGAAGGCCCATTGGCGCTTGATGGATCGCGACGCCCATTATTTTTCCTCCGGCGGTGAAGTCACGACATCTAGCTCCTCTGGTCGTCCTTGCCATTAAAAACAATTCCCTTCATTTCATTGCTGATAGCCCTGGGATATGAACTGCACAAAAGGAAATACGTCGACAATTCCAGACCCTTTAAATCACACTCTCGATTTAATACAGGACCGTCATGTACGCAGCGCTGGCCTTCAGGAACCCCGCTATGATTTACTGTTCTGCACGGCTCCAGCCAATGAGACTCGAACCTCGCAACTCATGCCAGAAAGGAGAGCCCGAGAACCCATAATGTGACAGAGAATGTGGAGCAAAAGTGGCAGCCTGAGATCCAGAATATTCTGCTTATTACAGACCAATCTGAAGGAGCAACAGCAAAAAAAGCAGTGCAGTGAACCAGGGTGGAAAGGTGCAGCAAAACTGGAGGATGGAGCAGCTGATCCGAAGATCCCTTAGAGGCCACGAAGTTCCTTGGCAGGTTTACTGCAGGAAGAAGTCCCATGCTCGACTTCCTCTGCAGTAGATGCGTCATCGTTATGAAGATTACTGAAGCTGGCTTTTTATAGCTGAAATGCTGCAGCATGAGCAGCTTGGCTTTGCGTTGATTACAGAGGCAACTAATCACAATCATACAGGATCTACTTGGAGAAATGGATCAGATTCCATTATGGCGATTTGAATCGTGTCTCTCAGACTGAGGAGGCGAGAGGATCAGCTTGTACCTCAGCAAACACGACGACTCTTCAGTCCAGGAATGAAGCACTACCTTCACACAGGTCTTTTAACGTCTTTGCTGGGGGCGACAATTCTTTCTGGTAAATGTCATGTTACGTTTATGGTCTGTTCATTTCGAAAGAATCCCAAACACATTACGGAAATTGTGATATATATATATATATATATATATATACACACAGATTTCCCTTGTTTATGGTGGGGGTTACGTTCCAGGACCACCCGCGATAAACGAAAATAAATTGAAAAAACTAGGGACGCTATATTTATAGAAGGTGTTCTACACTATTTTAGCAGTAGAACTTGCAGAACGTTTGGGTAACATCGTAGGGCTTGAATGAATTCAGTCTATAAT
>JAUZSU010197441.1:0-11793 GCA_034780255.1 Parotocinclus maculicauda | reverse complement strand
GAAGAGGAAGTTCTTGGCAGCTCTATCGCACACTTCCTCCTCCTATAGTCCAACCGCCCAATGAGAATAAAGTGACTTAACTTGCTAATTTCGTTATTCGAGATTACAATTAAGGTAACATTTATTTATTCGATGCACAAAATGGACATCTGCATTGTAAGCATAAAAAAGCAAAGTCTGTGCTATTTAAAATCACACACATACAATTACATAGGCTAACTATCAAACCATTAGGCTGTATTCACGAAATTAGAAATATGATACAAGAATGCTTAATACGTGTAAAAAACAGATCTTAGAGGTGCAGAAATGTAGAAACCAAAAGAGCATAGTTCTGCTTTTGACGTTTTACACAGTATAGGTAGGAGATCATGACTTGTAAGGACTGGGTAACTTACCGATTATTGTAGATGAATATCTACAGAGCCTCGCACCGTGACCATTGCGCTTCTGTTGTACTTTAAGACTGAACTGTGGACTTTGCGCCTGCAGAGAGCAAATGATCTGTCAGCCTTCCTCTTTCAGTTGCTTTTGAATTTGTGTCTTTACCCTCGTCACGGACTTGACTCATTCATGGAGTGTATAGGGTGCATCGACTTTAACCGGTGCGGTTGGTCACGCCCACTTTCCCGAGCGTCAGTCTCGCCGCAGCGATTCAAATCTTTCTTCTCGTGTGAATAGTTTCACTCACGAAGCGGTTAACAGCACAGAAGTATTCTCAACAATATCGTCTCTGATAAAAACGTTATCTCCACCAAGTCTCACAAAGTACTCCACTTTCAGTACCTCGCGTACCAGTTCAGAAGTTGTTAAAAGCGTGCATTCCCTAACTGTGTAACCAAATAAGTGTTTACAGAAGAAACATGGCAGTAAACTGTTTGGGGCGGTTCTGGATTGGAAAACAGGGAGGGGGGATAGGGAGAGAATGTAGTTTGCACCGAATTGGGTCTTATTTTCCATGGGAGGTTTAGGCTGGGATGGTAAACTGAAAAATTTGGGGCGTGCATGAAAGCTTTTGTACACAGAATGTTCATACATTCTTAAAGGCAGAAAGGAGGACAAGCATTTAAAATCTATACTTCACATAAATTAGTTTGTTCCTGAACATACCTTTAATTTAAAATTAAGGCCATTATTAACATTCTTGGATTAAGAACAAGGCTGTACGCAACTACATTTCTTCTCTGTTCCAGTTCTCTGTGCTTGTATTAGCAGTTCACATTCCATTCATCCTTTGGCTGCCTCACATTGCACACTGCCTTTACAAAACGAGTAACATTTACGCTTTAACACACCCTATACTACTCAGAAATATTTGAGACTTTAAACCACAAAAAAAAAAATCATCGAATCTTTTTTATCCTGCCATACTGACGATATTTATAGGAAAATGTACTCCGTGTTCTCCTTTTTTATAATTCCAAATCAGAAAAAATGTAGTCGCAATATGGAGTTACATAAACAAATGCCACTTAATATTTCATTACTCAAAAATGGAGCCTTGTTTTACCCATGTCCAGAAACAGCGCAAACTTCTCTGTGGCTCTGCGGCATCTAGGAACGACCATCGCACAGTGGAAATGTGTATTCGTAACAGATATATCAGTATTCCAGGTATCAGCAAAAAGTCCAAAAAAAGGTTCTGTCATGGTGCCAGTGCCCTTGGCAAATGTAATTTATACTTCTCTGATGGCAGCATTAATGCAGAAAAGCACATTCAGATTTTAGAGCAACATAAGATGCCTTCAAGATGTTATCTTTTCCAGGGGTGAAATGCAGCAATGGGTGTTTATTAACAAATGCAATTAAACTGACCATCAGCATGAAATATATTATATGTATGATGAAATTTCACTATCTAGGTTGAAGAAATGAAAGATTACAGTCTCTGCTTAAGAGCTCCTATGCTCAAAACAGAACTTCAAACTTCAAACATGCAAAGGCGGAACATTAAACACTGTGTTGGGCAATGTGGTAATATCTAAAAATAAACATTGCTACATACCATTCATTTAAACATGTTACATGATTCTGTACGTATGACAGGAACTACAGCACACAAAATGCCTGTAAAAATCACTCCGTCAAAATCCTTACTTTTGGTCACATTTCACACTGAAAATGTAAAGTTTTCTCCAGCTACATTTACATTCAATTACCTTAAACAAAGTGAAAATAGCATTTACAAACCGTTATAAACTTGCTCATGTAAAAACAAATCACCTAACATCAAGCGTATTGGTTTTGATTGTTATTCCTTGAGGATTCCACTACTAGTAGTAGATGGCAACAAAAATAATTCAAGTTTTGAAAGGTTGGGGGAAGAGAGATATGCGATACAACACATTCAGAGTTTCTAACTCTCCCTTTTAGACCGTTATAAAAAAGTAATCATACCACCAACATCTTACCTAAATTTGGTAATCCATCCACAGTGGATGACTAAGTCAGCAGAAAATTAAACATCTTTTTGCCTGAGACTGGTTGATCTGTGCATGTGACACCAATCTCACACAAGCCTCACACAAAGCTGGCCTGTATGGAAAAAACGAACCATCTTTTGAAAAAGTGTGTCTTGTTTGGCCTTCAGTTGTTCTGTGGCAAGATGTTTTATTGTCATATGAGACTAAGACTAAAATTTAACAACCATTCTGGCGAAAACATCTACAGCATACCATCCAAGATGCAATTACCTACTGTGAAGCATGGTGGTGGCTACATGTTGTAGATGAGTGGTTATTTAGCAGGGACTTGATAAGGAATGAATGGAAATGGATGCTACCAAGTAAACTCAAATTCTTCAGGCAAACCATTAGCCCATTACAGTACAACAATCATAAACATGTACAAGTCATTAAGTGGCCATTTCAGAGCTCTGACCTAGATCTGATACAAGTTCTGTGGAAGAACTTAAAGAGAGCAGTCCATATCTCCAAAACATTGACTGTACTTGAACAATTCGCAAAGACAGAATTGTGTGTAGAGAGACATCCAAATAATTGACAGTAATAATAAAAGAAAATGGTGGCTCTAGGAAATGTTAAATCAAAAGGCTGATCACATTTCCAACTCTGTTACTTGAGTTTTGTATATTTCGTTCATTGCATCTGTAATTATTTCATATAATTATATATAAAATATACTGTATAAAATTTATTACTGAGGATTGATTCTTAATCGCAAGACAAAAAAAAGTGCTATGAAGGTTCCCCATAGGTACACAGCAGACAGACTAACCACCAAACAGGTGCTAAAGGGGTCAAAAGGAATTAGTTCCCATTTATCTATCAAATGCTGAATTTGGAAATCAGAGTAAAATAGACCACAGATATTCTGTTACTTATGACTTAAATGCCAGGTAATCCAAAACACATAGTAGTGTTTTAAAAGTCTCAGTTCAAAACATTCTCCTCCTACCAAAGCAAGTGAGCGCTATTTTAAAAAATGTAGCTATGCACATAGTAAGGAATGTGTGTGGGTGAGTCTAGAGAGCTGCTTCCACACAAATGTTTTTCCTTTGCACGGGAATGCTCTGGTTTATTCTCTCAGTAATGAGACTTGTTTGGCCAGTGGTAAACACTGGAAAAGGAAATAACACTAAACAAACTTTTATTGCTTAAAGGACACAGAAAGACTAGAGAGCCTTAAAAACATTATTTTATATTTATTAACACCTTTATCATAGGAACAAATTATGTACATAACTGCAAAGCTGCAGTGGTCAATAACATTGGTAACCAGGCCTTGTACTTCTACCTGAACTCTTAAACATCCCAGTATGGATTTTAGTTGGGTGTTTACTACAATCTTCCCGGATGGAGTGTCCCTGGTACACGATTTGGTTTTCCCTTTTGTATTCCAGGGAGGTAGCAGCTCTTTCATGACGTCTCTGGTTTAAAGGGGAAGTGATGACCTATAGTAGAGCCTCCACTGTGGAGAAGCAGAGGACTGAGATGCAGCAGGCCACGAACAGGAATTCCCAACTGATTAAACTTCAGCAGTAGCTCTGGGAAAGTGGAGGACCCTGGAGGAGAATAAAATACAGCTTGATGAACATTGGATTGGTCAGACAAAATGGACAGACATCAACTGACTATGATTAGAAACAAAGTATGATCATATCAGCAAATGCGTTCTTGAATATATTATATCTTAGCCACTATTGCAAGAGTATATAGTTCTTTAAAGAAATAGAAATTTGTGATGCAGTGAAATCAAGTACATCGTGCGGTATCTAACACTACTGACTTAAAACAGGCAATACAGACATGCTAACTGGAGAACTGAACATTTTACATTTTTGTCAAGAGATTACTTTGATCTTCATTGAAGCCTCTTTACCGTTAAGATCTGTGGTAGCCATCTTTCTAAAGCTGGGAAAGGAGTAATAGATAAGGAAGCAGGCTAGCATACTGGTGTCCGCGTCATTGCTGGTAGGATGACCGTTTATGTACGCCTGCAGCACAAACTTGTTGTCTGTAAATAAAAGACTGGTTATTGACAAAGCATGTAATTGTCACAAAACTGCTGATTCAATATAATATGTTGGTTATTCATAACACCCTCCATAATTCTTCAGAACATACATATGCTTGTGAAAGTACATTTGAAATTCAAATTTTGGTAAATGACAATTTATCATTAATAATTCCTAATTACATACTCTAACATCAAACTCAGTCATGTTTTAATTCTAACTGGTTGTTAAAAAACACTTACAAAATCTTGTGTTAATTCAGTTATCCTGTTCAACAAAGCAAATACATCTCCATTGTAATAAACTGCCATTTCTAAACAGTTCCAGGTTTAACAAAGACAGTCAATTTTTATGTGCCAAATGGGGACTATTTGGTGTTTTTTATACAATGTGTAACTATTCTCTTGTCGGAACAGGGCCAACTGGATCAATATAGGATTTTAATAAAAAGGTTTATGCTAACACAAATTCACAAGAGAATAAGTACATCTTTCGTTTGGGAAACATATGCCTTACAGTCTATCAGTTGCCTGCTTCCTAAAATAGCTCATTGCAAATTAAAAGTGAAAAGATGACTAAAGAATGGTAAACTTTCAGAGATTCCAAAGAAATCCTGTTCAAGGTTTGAAATAGCAAATAAACCATTTATGGGAAAAAAACTCATAAGCTCAACATTCCCAAATCGTGTTGAAGAGAATATGTATTTTTTCACAAAACAATATATAATCAAACCACACTAGCAAAATTCTACTGATAACATACACTATTCAAGCACTTTGTTTGGTTGTCTAGAACAGGACGGTCAAGTTTGACATTTACAAGAAATTCCTGGTAATTTGGAGTTTATTCCTAGTGCTGTCCCCAAGCCTCAAACAGTTGGAAGGGTTGCATCAAGAACATCATCAGCCTAGATAATCTTCACAATATCTAACATGTAGTGAGCCACTGTTGGCAACCCCTAAGAGAAGCAGTTGAAATAGGATTTTTTACTAGTGATTGGAAACATTTATTTGAGATTCGGCTCATTGTTGACATAACTGTATCACACAACTCCTGCTGATTTTTTTTCTTCTGCATTTACACACCGTTAATCTCCCATTCTACCACATCCCAAAAGTGTTCTACTGAATTCAGATTGGTGACTGTAAAGGCTAGTGAAGTACACTGAACTCAATGACATTTTCATGAAACAAGTTTGAGATGACTTATGCTTTGCGACATGTTGAATTACGATGCTGTTATTAACCACCAGAAGATGAGCAATCGCGTTATTGTGGCCATGAAAGGATACACATGGTCAGCAACAGTACTCAAATAGGCAGTGGTATTAAGTCAATGATCAATTGACAGCATTTACAAGCCCAACCTTTGCCAAGAAATCAATCCACACACCACTTCCATCAGTCTATAGACTGTTGACCTAGTGCAGTTATATGGAATTATGATGCTGGTGTCAAATTTTTATCATTTGTACATCTCAAATTCACCAGACCAGACTACCCTCTTCAAGTTTGGCAGAGCCTCAGATTTCTGTTCTTGTTTGATAAAACTCGGCATGATCTTCAGCTGCTGTAGCCCATCTATCTTGAGGCTCGACATGTTGTGCATTCCGAGATTGAGAGAATTGTAGAGTGGTTAAATAAATTATCGTAGCACTTCTGTTCAAACCAATCTGGCCAAATTAAAAGCCCACTCCAGTTAAAATCAACATATCTATATGTATGGCAACAATTCCATTCTACACTGATGGATTCCCATACACTCCGACACTCCTCATTCTGCCTAAGGGTGTACTGATTAGGGGATGTACTGGAAAGGTACAAGACATCAAATATTTGATTGAATAATGATTATTTATTAACTGAGAACTGCAGTGAAATGTTTTTTTATTTTTTTTTTATTTTGATGAGTTGTCATTTATAGTGATTAAATGCTTTTGTCGTTGCTGCAAAAATACATTTATGTTACATTTTATGTGGAGTTTGCTGTTACTTTTAATGAAGTGCTGAATAAGTATATTAGTGAGTACTAGTGATAAGACTTTGCTCACAATTGAGAGGTAAATTCCAGGGCAATAAAAAGAAAATCCCAGAAAATGCCCTGGGTCACTTATGCTGACATCACCGCAAGTACAAAAATGAATATACAGAATACAGGAACATAGGAACTTTATCATATGACATAATGGCATTGTACATCTGCTGTTCAATCTATTCTATCAGAAAAGGGTACTTTTGAATAGCAGGTGTTAACCTTATATCATAAAGCCTTAAGTCAGTTGGTTTGCATATATTGCAAACGCAAAGAGAAAAACTGAAATACTTTAATACTGAAAAGAATAATGGTGCTTTGAAATCCAATAGAACTAAGAGAGTTTGTGATTAGGACACTGTAATGGCATCTGGAACGTCTTCAAGTATTTGGAAAGTAAATCAAGTATTTCAACCAATGAAATTTTGCAACGTGTTTTCATAAAGGAATTTCTTTCAGCATCATTGCGTGCATTTTAATATCCAAAATGCCTGTAGTGTTTTCTATTCAAATAATGATATTTAGTTTAATTAATACAAGAAACAAGTAGTAGCTTAATTATAAGCTTATAGTATTACAACAAACAAAAAACAATTCAAAATATGGCATATGAACTCTTAAGAAACTGCTATAATGGGTACCAAAAAACTGAAATGTCCCATCCCATTAACTGCCAAAACATATCTGTGACCTATATTATTAGGATTTCTCACCACATAGCCAGTGATCAAGGGCCCGGTCAGCCAAGCTCTTCATGACAGGAAGAAACTCTGAGCTTAACAGCAGGCCACGGCTTTGCCTGCGAGTGTCCAGTATCCTCTGCTGTAACATCCGGCTCTCACATAGTTCTAGCACAAGCTTCATCTGCCACAAAGAAAACGTCTCGCCCAGCTGGCGCCGCTCCAAAGCCTTGACCACCTAACAATACATAAAAAAATATGTCAAATTACCCATTTTATTTCATTAGGTTTAAAATGTTCTTGTTTACAGGAAGAACACTTTACATTTTAAAAGAGATGCAACATCCTCACCACCTGCCAAACTTGACTAGTTATTGGAGCTTTACAATGTATAGCTCACTTGCAGATACAAGTGCAGATAAAAAATATTCTTTCTCAATTACATATAGTTATATTCATGAACTTTACATGAAGTTCAAGCCATTTTGGCTGGAGTGCTTTAAGAATACACTGACAATGGTGCTTTTCCTCAAATGCTCTGGAATTCTTACACCACTGAAACAGTTCCATTTGTGAATAAAGATTTTAATGCTCAATGTCACTGGAGAATTAACATTCAAAAACATTATTTGTTGGAAAGGTACTTTGGGATAAAACTGTTAAAAGGCTCAAGTTACAAGACAAAGTAAGAAAACAAACACGGAGGGGGGAGGGGGGGGTTGTTGGATTGTGAGAGTTTACTGCTTCTCACCAAAAATGTTTTGTATTTGTATTAACTGTATTGTACTGAACTGCAATTGTTGTTACTTGAATCGTTTAAGGGAAAACGTTTAATTAGCATTGTTTCATTCTATAAGAGAACCATTTCAAAATGGGCATGATGATTTTCTATAGGCATTATAGGCACATGTATTATTGTCTACGTTAGACGTTAATTATTCAGCAAGAGGCTGGACCAACTGAAATTCTTTTTAGCAATATAAAGCTTTGCTGAGCATCCATGCAGTCAATATTTGATCTGGGCAAGCAACGACAGCAAAGTACAGGTTGTAAGCAAAGTACAGGTTGGTTCTGACCTGGTCAATAGAGATATGGGTGGGCAGCATCTCTGGGTTTTCCTGAGTGACACACTCATACAGAATAGCAGAGAACAAGGTAACAGTCTCTTGTTTCTGTGGAACAAAAACTCAGGGATAGTAAACATAGAAACAAAAAATACAATAAAATATTCAAATAAAATTTATAACATTAAACATGCAGTACACGTATACCTTTCTGCCCACAATAAAAATTACTCTCTTTACCTCTATATTGTACAATGGCTTTTATAAAAAGTTATTTGCAAACAGTAATCTTTTTTGGATCATTACAGCATTAGACTCATGCAACTCACATGCTTCATGTTTTCCGAAGCCTTGCAGAAGTACTTGGCAAAGGAAACCAAGGCAGCATCTGACGTAAACGCTGAAATGGCTTCAGGCTATTACAGACAGCATCACAGAAACAAAATATCCAAAGACAGATTAGTTGTTCAGTTTATTAAAAACTTCTAAAGAAAGCTTATTCGTATCAATTTAACCTTTAGTACAGTACTGTTGTCCACAATTAAACTGTGCTTAAACCATGTATGTTTGTGTGGAATATTTCAATTAAATTCAATTTTATTTGTATAGCGCTTTTTACAATAGACATTGTCACAAAGCAGCTTTACATTGATATATAAACAAGTGTAACAATTTAATTATATTTGTCCCTAATGAGCAAGTCAATGGCGACAGTGGCAAGGAAAAACTCCCTGAGATTAAGGAAGAAACCTTGAGAGAAATCGGACTCAGAAGAGAAACCCATCCTCTTTTTGGCAACTATATAACTATATACAGCAATATTTGATGCTGGCAAAGTAGTAGATTATTAAATAAGTAAAGTTAAGGAATTAATATGACTTATATGGGCAAAATAATTTGGATGATTCTTTCTGTATAAGCAGAGAGAGGGTCACTGATACCATTCTGGGGCTCTGAGAGAGACAAACTCACGCCTGTGACGCACGAACATTGTAAAATGTAAACGTGGCAATGGTTATCTGTATTTATAAACCAAATTGTTGTGCTAAAAGCCGAGCTAGAAGACACTTATCATTTAGAAGTCGTAGATGTTTTGGAGACCGAACTAAAATATTGTGAATCACAGGGTCCAGCTAACCTTGGGCAGGATACTGTTTTTCTATGCCAGTAACCATGGAAAATTAGATAAATTCTGTGCAGAAGGCGTCTAAAAGTAATGAATGTATGACACTTGTTGGTCAAATATAATGTGTGTTCAAGATGATACAAATTAAATTAATTGGTTAGGCATTCTCCTGAGGGATGCGCTTAGATTTTATCAGGGGCCTTTAAAATAGGGCCTCCGAGTCCAGAAAGATGGAATTTTGACTTCTCCCGTTTTGGAATTTGGTTCATTAATTTAACCAAATAAATGTTTATTTCTCCTCAGATTTTGGATTAGGTTATTGAGTGAAGATTATTCTGTCAGCCTTGCAAACCCCATGACATTTGTGTGTTTGATTATTAACTTATTTAAATGTTCTTTCAGCATCAATGGCCACTCAATGACAGACAAAAGGTAACATAAAAACTGTTATATTGAAAATAGTCTCTCAAATATGCACTCAGATCAGGAGCAATTTAGTGTAATCAATTAACCTAATGCATGTCTTTGGACTGTGGGAGAATACTGGAGCCGTATTAAACCCATGATAAACCCACATGGAGAGATCATGCAGACTCCATACAAAACACTCAGATTGACCCAGATCGCTGCACTCTGGGGTCGATCCGAGGACCTTCTTGATGTGTTTACCTTATAATCAATCACCGAATCACTAAGTTCAAAGTTTGTGTCAGGTAGTCCTTTACACTCACAAACACACATTCAAAAATGGAAATTACTTTCTCCTGGCTTCATTTCCAACTCGTCATTTATGAAAGCAAGTTGTATAATGGTTAACTGGGGAGTGGATTAAGATACCTCAATTGATAGCAGGAATTCATATAGTATTATTGACAGGTCTAATCAAGTATGAACAAGTCTGTGAGCAAGGCCACGCTGTGTAGTGCAATATTTATCAGTCACTAAGACCAACCTTAAAAGTGCGCACTTCTGGGTTTCTGTTATTCACACTAGGGGCCACAAGACTTTTCCATCCATGAGGATCATCCTTGTACGGCAGCTGTCCGGCACGTAGCTTGACGTACAGGACACCATCTCTGGAAAGAATAGATCTAAAGAAGAAAAGCACAATGCTCATGTGCTACACTTGTACATTACACATGAAACATCAAATAAAGCATTGCTTGTGTTAGACTTACTGCAGGTGCTGAGTCCCTTTACTGAGATCTATATTCAGTTCCCAATACCTTGGACCTTTCACCTTAATCTGCACACAAAGTTGGACTGAATTCACGTGTGCATAAAACAAAGTTGCATAAAAAAGTTCATGCTCATCTGTAGTAACTGGACCTTTAAAACCCAATAGATGAATAATAAATCACAGACTACTTTATGATTTACTTATTCCTTGTGGTGAGCCACTAACATTTGCTCTAGTTATGTTATTTAGCCTGGTACCTGTTTCAGAAGATGAAGTTCAGGAAGCATAATGGGAGCCATCAATTCCACTGTCATCTCCTCATACCACTGTGTCTCCTATTAAGCAGACATTTTTTATTTCATACCTGAAAACATTTAGTTTGTGTCACCCAGCTACTCATTTACACAGTAAAAGTGAGTGTAATCAGACATGAGAGGGGAAGCTCAGTAATTGTAGTTAACAGTGTGTTTCCAAACATGTGGCAATTGAAAGTCGCCCCCTAACCAATATAACAATTATCCAGCAATCCAATAGCACAGCACCACACATCTATTAGGCTCATATCATACTTCGTCACTGTTATCAGTCAGTCACATGGCAGCAACAAATAATTTAAGCATGTAGACATGGTCAAGACAAACTGCTACGGTTCACACCAAACATTAGAAAGGGAAAGAAAGATGGTTTAAGTGAATGAGAACAAATCAGTATTTTAGAAACTGCTGATATACTGGGATTTTCACACACAGCCATCTCTAGAGTTTACATAGATGGTCTAAAAAAGAGAAAATATCCAGTGAGCGAGCGGCAGTTCTCTGCACAAAAATGCCTTGTTGATGCCAGAGCTTAGAGGAGAATGGCCAGACTTGTTTGAACTGATAGAAAAGCAACAGTCACTGAAATTAACACCTGTTACAATCAAGGTATGAAGAACGGCATCTCTGAATACACGACAGCTCAAAACTTAAAGCAGATGGGCTACAGCAACAAAATATCAGACCAGGTGCCACTCCTGTCTACTAAGAACAGGCAATTGCACAACTGTGCACAATTTGCACAGGGTCAACAAAACTAAAAACTCAAATGGTTTACAGAGTAACTAGATCTGAATCCAACAGAGCAAATTTGGTTGGCAGAATGAAACAGTCGCATCATGGATGTGCAGCCTACAAATCTGCAGCAAGTAAATGACAACATCATGTCAACATGGACCAGTGGCCAGGCGAAAGCCACTC
>JAUZSU010197430.1:0-11794 GCA_034780255.1 Parotocinclus maculicauda | reverse complement strand
TTGTCTCTGTTATACAATGCTCTATTTCCGATTAAAGACATGGGAAATATTTTTTTAAATATCCGATTCATCGATTATTAAAATAATCGTTAGTTGCAGCCCTAATTACGACTAATACAAGCACCATTCCTGGAAAGGAAAAGGCCACTGTGGTGCCTTACAAAAGTTATACAGACAACTCAGTCGGAGTACCTCGCTGATTGGGTTAGTCTGAGATCAGTACCAAGCTCCAGTTGCTCCAACACTCATGACCCGAGTCGGCTAACGCAACCCCCACACTGACATTCTCGGAAAACTCCCCCAGATGTACTCCTGCTCACACAGCTTACAATAACATTCTTTGCCAGTAGGTCTCCTGACTTTGAATAAACACAGATAAGGCACTACCATACCGAGCCAACTTTTTTTTCTGAGCACACATTTTAATTCAATAAAAGTACAATAATAGCATATTGCATTTCCTTTCCTAGGCGATTCTTCAAGCACGATCGGATGGGTTGCCCCATTTGGATCAGTGCCTACTGTGGGCAACAGTACAAAGGCTGAAGTAAATTTGGTTTATTTACATTGCTTGATGTTTGCCAGACGTGTAGCCTACATGGGGGTAGGGAGGACTGAAAGAAAAATCAGCCCACTGTCATTGCCGTTTAGCCATTCCTATAGCCATGCCTTGTTGCAGATGTCTACATGTGACCCTCATAGCACATGCTGTGTATGTTAAACAATGATCCAGATGTGGAATGTGACCTTGAGCATGGATGTAGATCATATTCAAGACTTCCCCTTAGCCAGTAATCGCCATAGTATAGCAATTCCTACTTTTGCTTCCAACTCAGCTGCTGGATTTTGACCGTGTTCACTTTTCGTACATTCTATTAGACACGTACCATATTTTTCCGGGGCAGCACGGTGAATCGGTAGGTAACCCAGGTATCCTCCCACAGTCCAAAGACATGCATGTTAGGTTAATTGGCATCACCAAATTGTCATTGACTTGTGTATGCAAGACACCTCAGCCGTGTAACTGGAAACAGCTGCACGCCGGTCCCAAGCCCGCAGAAATGGGGAGGAGTGGAGAAACTACTCCAAACTACTCCACTATCCTGCCGAAATACTTCAGGGATCACATCAATGAAGGACAGAAATGTGTGGAGATCGATGATCCATCAAGTGACAGAGTCAGCTGCGACTGTACGGTTAATCCCATCCCAAACCATATTGCTCCACCTCGTAGATGTAAGTTAGAGACAGTAGCTCATATGTTGTTGCACAGCTTGTTAGTAATCCTCTAATCCCTCATTAGTGCTTACACATAGATGCCAACAGGATGCTAACAGCTGGACATCTTAAGCTTAAAATCCCCAGTAGCACTTGTGTCCGATCCACTCATACCAGCATTACACACTAGTCATCACCACTCAAGCGGAATTGCAGTGCTAAGAATAATCCGCCACCCAAACAGCACCTGATTTTGGTGGTCCTGTACATTATAGAACACAGTAAATGGGCCTAAAAGTATGTAGACAAACAGCTGGACTAGTCTAATTGTAAAACTACAAAGTGTTGCTGTAAGCCTAACAGTGACTGGTGAGCAAAAGTTTATTTTCTTTAGATATCAAGTATTAACACCCAAATTAAATCAATACAAAACTGAACACAACCAGCCCTTTGTTCTTATATCACATGCAGATAGAGATAACCATATTCACCCAGAACAGGACAAGCACAACAACAACAAAGTTTGGGACAGAGGATTCCAAAGTAGAGGTCAAACAGGATGAACCTAGCAAAATGATGTGCTAGATGCCAGAAGTGAGGTCTTCTGGCCCATGAAGCAGACATGCACCAAGGACAAAACTCCACTGGCCTCTGCTGGAGAGACCATCTGGCTCTTTAAGCTGATACTTGCATCCAGTATCAGACTTGCAGGCACTTTTGATAAACATGGCTAAAGATTACAGACATGCTGGTAATTATTATAATCTCACCATGTTTTGTTTGTTGGCCATTCTTCACAGGAGCAAGGGTACATCAATACTAGATGGGCCTATTCATTCAGGACCAATGTAGAGCAACCAATTAACCTAACGTCTTTGGAATGTGGAAGAAATCCAGAGTAAACCCCCATGGGCACAGAGGACATGCAAATCAAACAGTCCATGTTTGAACTGGGCATCTCTGTAGCTGTGAGACAACCAGGAAAACAACATAATACACTAATGACAAAGTACAAAAGAAAATGTGGGATTTAGCAGTGTGTAAAAATAAATAAATAAAAAAATAAAAAATTAATTAATTAAAAAAAAAAAGGTCTTTTGCATTTGTAGGTCCATCTTCAGAAAAACACTATATAATCAGGAACAGAGAGTCATAGAATATGCACAAGGTTATGGGAATTATCTCATGCATGATGAACAGTGTGCCCCTAGATGTTCTGGACAGGTTTACTAGGGGCACTTTAGAGTCACCAATTAAGATTGGTGCAGATTCAACACAGAAAGGACAGAGACATCTCCAATTGGGTTTGAACCAACAGCCAACAGTCCTAATCACCAAGCCACTTAGTGTTTGTTTGTTTACTTGGCTTTTTTAACATCACTATCAGCATCTGTGGCCATCTCGGCGACACACAAGGTTATATCCATACACAAGTTCAGCTCAAGACTAGTCACGTGCGCACACACCAATTTATAGACACCAATTAACCTAACACGCATGTCTTTAGAATGTGGGAAGAAACTGGAGAACCTGGAGTAAACCCACGCAGACACAGGGAGGACATGCAGACTCCACATAGAAAGGACCCAGGCCGCTCCACCCTGGGATTGAACTCGGGACCTTCTTGCTGTGAGGCAGCGGTGCTACCCACTGAGCCACCATGCCGCCCGCCCCCAGGCCACTCATTGGGGAGTTCATATTATCAAAAAGGTAAGTGAAATGCAAGCAAACAGTATACATGTGAAAACAGAATTGAACTCAGCCATTCTTCCTCTATTGGGAAAAGTGTCGTGGATTTAGAAAAAATGAGCAGCACTGATTTTACTGCTGGCAAAACTGTTCCAACTTATCTGGCCATTAATGCCGATATCATCAAACACTGCAAGAAGTATAAAAATGCAAAGATGATGAGAGCTGGTTTTATTTTATATGCATGTCAGTACAAAAAACACATTAAAATTTTATAAGCAAAAATAAATTGCTACTTCTCTACTGACAGTAAACTTGCTCGTTGCTTCCATATATGCAAATATGCAACGCATCTACATTTCTCTTTCAAAACCAAAACTTCTCTGAATTGTGACTGCCAATGAGGGTGTTTTCAGGTAAAGATTATGGCTAAGTTGACAACATTTCAGACAGTTTCTCTTAGTTTCTTGCACAGGCTTCATCACTTCAGAGTGGACCACAGCCACAGGACACTCATCTGTATTACCTATTATGGTGCTGCACATTCCATTTGAAACAATTCAGAGCAATTCAGCCTCCAGAACAGGACATACAATGGCTTTTAATGTGGAATCATGCTGCATTTGAAGATAATTAGTCACACAGGCTACAATTTGGAAACAGAAGCAATGTCCCCATTATACCCAAATCACTCCTGCATACCATCCTGCATACTTTGCTATTTAACACATGGTTAAGCTAACATAGAGCATTTAGTTAATTTTAAACTTCTATTAACTTCAAAACTAAAGGGGACTATGTTTTTGTTTAAAAACTTTGTTTTGCATTGTTCACACTTCAGAAATAAAAAGGAATGCCATAATGAATGTAGAAATAATTGATTGTGGAAAAATCCAATCGTGACCCCATTAAAAATCATGAGCAGAATGCATCTTCACACCCCTACTAAAAACAACAGCATCAAGGGTTAACTCGAAGTTGAATACCATTTTGTACTTTGGTCTCACTGGCTAAATAATAAACATCCAGAGTATCCCCTGAATTATATAACAGACTTAAAAAAAAAAGAAAAAAAAAAAAAGGACTAAAAGAAGGTATTTTTTCCGGTTATAAAAATGACAAGTGCTGAGCTAGAAAACCATCTCTCCCAAACCACAGTAGGAGTAGAGAGACGAGAACCAACCCAGTAATGCAGTGCTAAGAAAAGTATAGCTAGTGTAGTTTAGGGTCATGTAACAATTACATAACTTTGGGTGCTGCTTGTACCATTAAGCAGTATGTTTAGAACCTCAAAGAATAGTGTAGTTATTCTATTCAGACTGGATTAGTTCGTATGGGGGTTCCCAAATTTTAAATACTCATCTCCTCAGAGATAAAACTCTTACATCCTGGTGGTATTAACTTCTGCAATATGAGCAAGTTTCTAGCAGGCTGTATTATTCAAGAACCTGAATGCATCATAAATAACCGACTATAAGAACTATTTATAGGCAGAAACACGAAGGTACATGTGTGTGTCATGTTAACGCAATTTGGAGAACTAGGAACGTGTCTAACTTTTAAAATAAAGTTGGTCAAGTAAAACAGGAAACTACCCCCGGACCTCAAATATAGTCCCATCCAGTTACAACACTAATTTTACCTACTGGAAATAATAGATCCTGCTGCAGTACCTCAGCTTACAAAACAATTATCTGGATTGATTAAGGTGCTTATACTTGACATTTGCATTAGTAGTCTTATATAGGAAAAGTGACATTTACTTAAAGTACTATACATAAAAACAGCACCCATTTTAGTCATTTGTTAGAAACTGGGCTCATCTTAAAACAAGAGGGTTTTGGCGTGAGATTACAGCATACTGGATTGAACTGGTGTCCTATATACAGGGAAGACATTTGCCTGTGCCCTATAAATTCTAAAATAGTCCCTAGCACCCCACCCTGCAGCTCTGAGTAACAGTGGGGTCGAAACAGGAATTAATTTTTATACAAAAACCACACAGACAACGTAGCCACTAAGTAAACAATGCTAGGTAGTGGTTGGACCAGGTGACAACAGGAGGGGGCAAGCCTTTAAATAAGAGTAGGCAACATTTTAAACATTCTGGGATGTCACTCTTGCACGAGGGCCAACCTGGCACATGACAAAGTATAATTACGCTTTCTCCCGCTGGACGAACATCAAGGCTGGTCTTCTCACTATCCAAGAACAACTATCCAGTCATCCAGATGTCAAAAATCTAAAGAAGGTATACTCATGGAACTCAATGTGAAACTGGATTAATGATTCATCCAGCTAACATCAGCACCAGCCAGAAGAACCACTAAAGATGAACTCCACTATATACACACAAAGTAATATACTGTCTGTTCTTCTACTGCTAAAAAACATACTGTACTGCTCAGAAAAATGAAGGGATGCTTCAAAATGAAATATCCCATAATGAAATATCCCCTACTTTTTACAAGAAGTGTATTACCAATTAATAGAAATAAGAAAGAAATAATTATCCAAATAACAGCCAAACCTTCATTCAGACCATATAAAGCAATTCAGCAGCACTGTCAGAATCAAAGGGCAACACCAGAATGTTAAACAACATTATTCAGTTCCAGTACTGAGTTAATAAGACTACTCCCTCCCAATAACTTCAGAACTATAAAGACTGCTGCTATGGTTTTACTTAAAGGCACCAAAATCAGTTGAGCCATGGTTATAGGATATGGCAACATATTCAACAAATATCGGTTAAAATGTGTGAAAACAAAAAGCTCCAAAACCATAAGCACCTTACAATAGCAAAAAAAGCCATTGTGCCCAGAGTTGCCGGGTGGGCAACGGCTGGCCCGCAACCCCATGCAGATTAAGCAGAAGCTAACGAATGAATGGTTAGCAAAATAATTCTTGGTATTATTATTATTACATAATTAAATATCCCATAAAGAAATATCATCTAATTTTTGTAAGCAGTGCATTTGATTTATAGCAGATTTACTGAAGTATTTTTTTGAGATGAGAATGAGCGAGATGTCTGGGCCACCTGCTATAAATCAAATACACTGCACATACATTGGGGGACATTTCATTATGTGTTCATGATTTTTGTGAGCAGTACATGTCATTAGCCTTATTATAAGTTGTTATAAACTCACAGTTAACAGTTGAGCTCTGTTAGTGTAAGACAGCGTTTTAGGGCAACATTTAAAAAAAATAAGAGAATAAAAAGGACTTTAAGAATAAACGTTGCAATACTTTAAGACTGCAGCCAGGAAGGTAGCATTGTTTAGATGAAACAGTTTGCAAAACGATAGCAATCCAGTGTTCAAATGTAGGGCGTTGAGGATTTGGTAAAGTTATACTTTCGTATCGATTTTGCCAATAAATAAAAATTCGATCTACTGACCCATCAGCATCGGGTTGTCATTAGAATAAGAACGCTCAAACGTCTGTGCAAGAAACTGTTTATTCCTAAATAAAGAACCGGACTTTCTTGGAAGAAATAATCTCTTTTGTTAAAGCAGAACTCAGGCAGTGGTGACTACAGGGCTTTTGGTGGTTACAATTACCGTACCATTCTAATAGTTTTTTTTCCTCGAAGTCAACTGTTTATTTTTTTAAAGAGTTTCCCTAAAACGTCGTCTTAAGAGTGAGACAGATTTATTCAAGACGATTTACTAATTTTGGGCTTCCTAGCAGCTCTCTTCTCGTCTCCATAATATTTTAAACCCTCCAATCAAGCCTAAAATGAATTGGTTTATTACCGTATATGGCGAAATAGACTACCACACTTTTTTAAATTATCAGTTGACAGTTAAACAATGTATCACAGTAAATCGTGGCGTCCTATTTAAGGTCACAAAATAAGTTCAGAACGTTTCATTGAATCAAAACTTATCCGAATTCAATATAGTGATTACTGCTTCTAACTGTGGACTTAATTCAGTTTTATCTAGATAAAAGTAGTGAATAATATGGAGTGGCGAAAATCAGTTACTCCTCAATCTGGAGCCGCTAGAGAAAACATAACACAATATATCCTAACTACAATTTACTAGGTGCCTTTTTCAATCAGAGTAAATGACTTACCTTTTCCTTTCTGAACAAGAAATAACGAGCAGACTCAGTTTCTGTGTACTGCTTTGCTTTGGTGGAGGTGAATCTTCAGAGTCTCCGCATCCTTCATAATCTGGTTCTTAGTCGTTAACAGTCGCTCATTAACAAACCGAAGACCAGACCACAAACTCAATGAGCTCAATAGCTCAATGAACTTTTCTCTTCTGAGCTTTCAAGCTTTTCTGTTGTCCTTGTGCGCATGCACCGCTCAGACCAATCACGGCCAGACTATACAAAGTTAATTTCACCGCCGCTGTTACTAATTACTAACTGAGCATGCGCACTTTTCGCTATAACTAGAGCGGCTTGACTCAGTGAACTTTGAAGTGACTCGACTCTAATTCAGATCCCGAGTGCAATTTTGGAAACTGTGGAATCGATTTACTCAGCGGTTTGATTCACTTTGGATTCGGTTCCACAAATAATAGAACAACGATTTGACTAAGAAAAACCTAATACTACATTTAATTGTATAAACATTACTAGTACACAGAGTTGTCTATCTTATATTTCACCACATACAATAATAAACGAATGCAATTTAAACTTAATGGTAGGGTTCATGAAAAGCTGGGCGACTCTAATTATGAACTATTGGGAATCGATTAAGTCGGTTTATTTATTCCCAAGCTCGATCCGACTCTAAAAACATAAAACCAAAAAAAAAAAAAGTTTGTAGGATCCATTTAGTTTAATTAAGACTGTGAAATTTGGCAGCAGAACCATGAAGTGGCCAAATTACAATCTAAAATTCATAGTAGAATTGTGAACTTTATGGCCAAACTGTGAAAGTTTAACTTAAAACTGTCAAGCAATTTACAGATTTACTATGAAATCTCACAGTACATTTTTTTCTGGGTCCCTCTGGTTCTTGTCGTCTATGAGACATGCTCCATAAGCTTTTATTCTGTACTCAGGTCAGAGTCCAAAAAATCACCAGGAAGCCCATCAGTGATCGTATTATTATTCTGCTTTTATGACGTTGACCTAAGGGTCTTCTATAGCTCAACATCTCCCTCTTTTGGTCGTGTTCACAAAAATTAGTGGTAGATATTTAGGCCAGGCTTTTTTACTTGCTTGTTCCTAGAATGTTCCTACTTAAGAATCTACTGAGGAGGGAGAAAAAAAATAATTAATTTTTTTAATTAATTAATTACAAAATTTATTTAACCTACAATTAAATTAAAATGAATCTGGAAAAAAATTAAACGAACAGAAGAAAACCGTTGGCTCTCCACCGGAGGGCGGATTTTTTTTTTTTTTTTTGTATTCTTCAAATATGATTGTCGGTGGTTCCGCGAAACAAGCAATCAAAAAAAGTCTGGCCTTACAAATAAAATATCCATTTACGGCATTTAGCGGACGTCCTTATCCAGAGAGACTTATAACTCAAACAGCCTTACAATTCAAACAATGGTTAAGGGCTTTGCTTAAGAACCCAACTGTGGCAGCTTGGCAGAGGTGGGATTGGAGCCCTGGACCATAAGGTCTACATCCTTAACCACTAGGCTACTGCAGTCTCCTAACTTAACATCCTCTAATTTTTGTAAGCAGTGTAAATAAATACAGTAACTTAATAATACAAAGAAATGCTATTTTAGCCCAGAAGTGTACACAAAATTCAGGCTAAATTTTAAAGATAAATCTTTCTCATAACTTGGATATCTCTCTATAATTATTACCAATTGATCCAATACCCTTTGACTAGTATTAAAGACTAACTGCTTTTACAGCCAGTTCACTTTAGGGTTAAAAAAAGGAACACATTGTTGTTTATCCACAAAGGTTGCAGAGGTGCAAGCTAAGGTGTGAGTGGAAGTTAAGGTGGGACTGTGGGAACCTAGTGGTTAAGGTACTGGCCTCTAGACCAGAATGTTCAGGGTTCAAATCCCACCTCTGCCAAGCTGCCACAGTTGGGCCCTTGAGCAAGGTCCTTAACCTGCAACTGCTTGGATTGTATGAGTTGTAAGTCGCTCTGGATACGGGCATCTGCTAAATGCTGTAAATGTAAGGTCATAAGACAGATCTAAACTCTCTATTCATCTAAAGGGAGGCCTTTGCAAACACTTTTTAAAATAAAGCAAAAATCGTAACCAGAATCTAATATTAAATTCTTAGAAGAAGAGTGAGATTTTTATATACATGCATTAGCTTTTACGTGTATTGTATTTAAAGTTAAATTCAACAGCGTTCCTCTTTGATGTACTGCCACACTTGTACACCAGATGGTGCACAAACACAATTAGTTTTAGGTAAAATGCACACTATTTCTAAAATATTAATTTTTTTAAATCAATTTATAGAGTCTTTGATTACTCCTCTTAACAAACAAACAAAAAAATACATATTCGCCTACGTATTTTGGATTTTTTTCCCCAATCATGTATTGCATGAATGGTCTCAAGTAGATCAATTATGGAAAACTACAATAAAACCAGTTCTGCTTAAAAATCAGTAAAGTGTTATAGAATCATAACAAATGTACAATAATATTTAATTGTTTACATTTTGTACTGTCAGTCTTATGCAAATAAAAAACATTTGACCCCCCCACTTGGTCACTTGATCACCCCACTCATACTCACACCTGTGGGGGTGGGCTGTCTTATTAGGCTGTTGTGCCACCCCAGAACCTAATAGTATTATGAATATCCAGAATTATATCACATATACATGATGTAATTATAGAAATGTAATTAGGTCTGGAATCTTTTCTAACAATACTTATGTGCATTTGTGTTTATTAAGCCTGGTTCAGAATGCAATTTTGTGCGTATGTTCCTTTTCAAGGACAAACAAACCCCAGTTTGAAGAGTATAAGCCAGAGGCTGGTCTGTCTGGGTCAGAATGACTACCTTTAAAGTGGTGAGAAGTGGAAATATTGAAGCCTAAAAAACAGCAGGAGCTGAAAAGCAGTCGCATTTGGAAAGCACTCAGAAACTCATGCAGTTAATGACATGGAATACTTCAAATTGGTGCTTTAATATTAAAGAACCGGTTTAAAATGAAAGGTTCAGAACAGGAACAGCTTCTCTAGACAAATCAGGACAATTTACTTTCTGTGGCAATTTTATATTATCAGCAGGAGCAACGTATGCTAAATGACTTGCCTGCGCTGTAGATTGTGTATAACTAAAATAAAATAGGTGGAATATTCAAAATGTTCTTGTGGAGCATACCTGGGTTTAGTCTGGCTACTCCAGTGTGCTCTCCCTTCTCAAAATCATTAGACTTTTGTGAAATAGCTCAGGCTCACAGGTATTAGTGAATGTGAATGGCTAAGTGGGTGTATGATGCCTTGTAATGGACAGGTAACTAGTCCAGTCCAGTACACAGTGTTCCCAAGATGCACTGCAATATATCTGGGTGTTATCTCGTACACACTGGGAAGTGATCAACTAATTCTTCTGGTTTTACACTGCAGAACTTCAGAATCATTCTTGATCAGTGTCAGTTACAGTTTTGCTTTTTAAAAGTAGGTGTTTTTGCTGCATATCAATTTGATTGTCTAATACAGCTGTACTTAAAGTTTGTCAAAATAATATTTCATATGATTATTCTAGTAAAATAAATTAAGAAAAACTTCATAAAACTATAAGTGTTTATTATTAGTTTATGCAGTAAATATAACAACAACAACAAAAACAACAGCAATAATAATAATAATAATAATAATAATAATAATACAGCAGTATTATTCTAACATTATTCCTAAATTTTAAGCTGGATCACAATAAGATCTAGTTAGGTTGAAAACTGCACCCCTTTTTGTTTTTTCCACATTTTTATAATTTTGTAGTTTTGCAGAACTGGAGGGGGGTGTTCTTGTTCTGACTGGCAAATCGACTAAAGGTCAAATAACTTTATTTATTTTCTTGCGTGTAATTTGTCACAGTGTTTTTTTGTGTTGTTCTGTCATTAACATGTTCTGTCATGTTGGTTGAAGGTTTAAAGCTATATTTCATGCAAATATAAAGTAATCTGCCTAGGTCACAATGACTGAATGTGGTCACAATTGATTTGCTGACTATAATCAACTATGCAGACTTGAAAAACAAATTGAAAATCTCTCATTATGAATTTATGTGTATATGCTGTATATATAGTGCACTCAGCAATCACTTTATTAGGTACACATACTTTCCATAGATGCACCTTTGTAGTTTTACTATTACAAACCATAGTGCATATGTTTCTCTACATACTTTGCTTACTCAGTTCTCTAATGGACAGGACCCCCATATGGCCACCACAGAGCAGGTTCTATTTGGGTGGAGGATAATTTCCATCACTGCAGTGACACTAACATGGCGATGGTGTGTTATTGTGTGTTATAGTGCGTCAGTGTCTACCTGACTAAGAATAGACCACAATGTGAGGATCATGTGAGAATTAGAGGATGACTAACAGAGTCAGGGACAACAGAGACAACAGTTAAAGTATTTGAGTTTACATGTTCAAGGAGGGGCAATATAACAGATGTGCCTAATAGAGTGCACAGTGAAGGAAACTCCTGCAGCACTGTTGTGTCTGATGTAATCATACCAGTGTCACTGCAGTGCTGTGAATGATGCTTTGCCATAATATGTGGGGGTCCTGAACATTCAAGAATATTAGATTTAATTGAATTTTGCCTTTTTATATTAGTGACCAAGTATAACATTTTTTGCTGCACTTAACTGTGTTATCTTTGCCCAAATTTAGGTCTTGTGACATGATATGCAGAAACTTTATATATATACATATATATATATATATATATAGAAAAAAC
>JAUZSU010197419.1:0-11794 GCA_034780255.1 Parotocinclus maculicauda | reverse complement strand
GAGAATTTACCAAGCTAATGGTGGTCCAATGCTATATTGGTACATGAGATTTTTAACTTGGCCATGCAGTGTATATGGGGTTTAGCTCAATCAAGCAATGGGACAGATATGGAGGTGCAGTAGATCGTCAAAATTTTTCCAAAGTACCATTTTTAATGACTATGCACTAAAACAGCCAGTGAAAAATTATAAGATGGCTATGATTATGATGTTCTCTCTTACACTACTACTCGCATCCTTAGATAAAGCTACAGCGAAAAACACAAAAGCTACATTTATTTTTCATTTCTCTGTAACCCAACAACTCTTAATCACAAAAACAGCCTTTATTATACATTAATGCATAATCATCATACTGAACATGTGTTTCTTTGATAAGCAATATAAATGACATACTGAGAGTAATTTAAGGGAAATACAGCAAAGTGGTACAAGACTCCTGTTGACTTTTATATATTAAACTATTTGGTCTGTATTAGAGGTAGGTATTGGCAAGAATGAGAGTATTTGAAAACAAGGAATAACAAAAATAAAACCAATATGTTCTTTAATTGTGTATTTTTTCATGTAAAAGAGGGAGAACGCAAACAGTAGCTTGGTGACTGCAGCTGGTATAAAGGACCAAAAAACCTGAAACCGCAAACGTTGACCTTAACACCAAAACAACCAACAACCAAACCGAAAGACTGGTCATATAAACTCTTAATTAAGAAGGCTAGAATGCTTCCATGCAGGCTCCACAGTGCCAGTAGCAGCACGTTTCACATTGGCTCATGCTTGCTGTTTAGAAGAAGGCAAATCCTGTAGAGTCAGCACTTGTGAAAACTGGTTCGTGAGCAGCTCCAGCATTTCGCACCAAAAGCAGTCAAGGGATTCAACAGGGAAACCACGCAATCATGCCGTTTAATCTTCTGGTAGCTGACACTTTTCAGAGAGATGTAACCCTCTACCATCCCCCAAAAAACAGTCACCATGAATATGAAATATGGCATTAGATACAGAAAGCCATAGACAACAAAATGCCAATAACAGTGTTTCTGGATTTATTAATTCTTACTTTCATAGACTATACATTTAGAACTGAAGTCTAAAACTTAAAATCATTTGCCAATAAATGGAAAAATTGAACTTTAGTATTGTTAGGTTAATATTACATGACATTTAGTTTTTTTGTCTCGGTATACCTTAGCGGTGTGTGACCTTCAAATACTAAGGAATTATTCTCAAGAATTCAGGAAAAACAACATCACAGCCTATTTGTTTACATATAAACATTAAACACAGGACTCTAAACTGGTTTGCCACTATCATTGTCAGTTACACACAAAGGCAAGACTAGCATAGCTCTCATACATATGCAGAAAACCCTAAAGGCAATCAATAAACATCACTTGTTACAACCAAGGTATACAGAAGAGAATCTCTGAACCTTGAAAAAGATTGGCTACAGCAGCAGAAGACCATACAAAGTGTCCTTTGTATCAGCACTTCTCAGCTAAGAACAGACAAGTGAGGTTACAGTTTGCATGGACTCATCTAAATTGAACTATAGCAGATGGAAAAATGTTGCCTGGTCTGATGACTCTCAATTTTCACTGCGATATAGTATCAATGGTCAGACTGGTGTGGTGCTATTATGTCAATATGGACCAAAATCTCGGAGTTAAGTTTTTAGCACTTTGTTGAATCCATGTAATGAAGAATTAAGACTGTTCTGAGGGCACAAGGGGATCCAAACTGGTACTAGCAAGGTGTGCACAATAAAGGGGTTAGTGAGTGTATACACACACACGCACACGCACGCACACGCACGCACACGCACGCACACAGGCACACAGAACACTATAATAGACATTACTGCATGCTTTTCAGCAAATACTGATTCCACTTGTGTCAGAAGCACTTAAGACTAGGAAGAATCACTCAGAGTACTTGGCAAATTGACTGACTCATGAAGGTGCTTTGACTAAGTGTACACTCATAAATCTGTATATGTGTCCTGGACAGGCAGAGGCTAATGCGTCCATCAAATGGCCTTATGTCTGTATCGGAGGGATTCAACATACTATAAATGCATCGTAAAAAGTCTGTTTGAACATAGTGCTTTCTTTGCCAGCATAGTCACACTGTAACTACTTTACTCCCTTGATGTTGATGTGGAAATATTGATGCTGTTGAGCACATAGTATATCAAATAATTTATTAACATACAACATATTTCAATTGTTTTTCTTATTTCTGTTTGCATGTTTTCGTCACGTTGAATCAAAATATTTTTAATTAATTTCTTTATTCAATAATTCTTTCATTCACATGAATTAATTTGTTAATGTAATGGTTGCTCTGATCCCAACTCCAACATCTATATAAAGCAATTTGACCTACAAATAAACATGTTATTATTTGTAATACAAATGTATCAAGTTTTGGAGCAGATTGAGTGGCACTGCAACCAACAAAATGCAACATGCATGGGATACTCATATCATCCCTTTCTTCTTCTTCCGGTTTCTCCTATTAGAGTATTTGACTAAATAATGTCAGTTTAACAACAAATGTGTGAATGTGTAATATCATTAAACGATTCAAAGAATCGAAAGGAGGAATTTGAGTGTATAAAGGGCGAGGGTGCAAGCCTAGCGGTACACCTTTGATCTCTGTTCCTTCAAACGGCACTGCATTAAGAGTCGTTATTCATTAACAGCTGATATAACCGCATGCACAAGTATTTATTTTGGCCAACCTCTGTCAAGCAATACATAACGGAGTTACATTCACAAATGCCACTTAAAACTTTACTGTGTAAAAAAGGAAGCCATGGCCATGTTAACCATGTCCACAAGCGACACTGACCTCCCTGGGCTCTAAGGCATCTAGAATGGGCTACCACAAATCAATATTCCTAATCTTTTCTTGGCATGCTCTGGACCAAAGACAAAAGGGACAATCCAGACACTTATCAGATAAACCGAAAGTCAGTTACTCTGGTTTCCTCCACATTCCAAAGAAATGCTTGTTAGGTTGATTGGTGTTTCCAAAGTGTCCTTAGTGTGCGAATGGGTGTGTGAGTTTGTGTGCCCTACGATGAATGGGTCACTGCCTTACATCCTGTGCTGCCAACTAGGCACCAGCTCTCCCGTGGCCCTGACTAAGATTAAGCAGATAAGAATAAGAATAATAATTGAATTAATGAAAAAAGGACAAGCTGCTTTTTCACGTTTTTACATACTGTTCCAACTTTTTCTGGAATTGTAAGAGAAAACATGAGCTTAGTTAAAACCAGTGAACAAATTTCAAAGAAAATTTGTAAACAGTATAAATTGTAAACAGTCTGGAAATGTAAAATTTAACTATGCTTTTACTGACTGCCAATAAAACACCACAAAGCACACAAATCACTCTTCAAAGACTTATAAACAATATAATGTATTTAACTCCCAGTTGACCAATGAGATGACTAATGATAAAATGTCTAGCCTGGATAACTATTCCACATACATTTTGGGCTTGGGACCTCCTTCCTATAGTTAAACAAAGCATAATGTGAACCGTCATGACAGCCTCCCTGGTTAACCAAACAACGCATTCCATCACTGGCACATTCACAAGAACCTGGCACTCGGGCCCCACAAAACGGCCACTATTGTTATTCATTTGCAGCAATATATCAACTTCCTCAGCCAGCGTACTCTCCCCATGACTGCTGTCCAGCCACAATGCTGTGCCACTACCTGCAGCCAAGAGTCAAAATGCTGCCATGCGCCATCATCAACAGAGCAGATGCACTGACTGAACCACTAAAGCTGAATGTGGGCACCACTGAGGAGCTGCTGTTACACACCAACATCGCTGCAAAGCCGTAGACGGGTGATTTTGAAATGCAGGTAAGGGTTTCTGATTAGTGGTCCATTAAAGTGTTGCTGTGTTCAATATGGACACCACTGAGCCACATTTGCTTGCTGCTGTTGAGTCACTGATTCACATTGCCTAAACACTGCTGACTGGCTGGATATATTCTAAATCTTCTGAATAGATGCTTCCAATAAAACTAACCCTCATGTGCCACCTTCGTCAGACTGGGTACCACTGATGTGTCAACTGGTGCCAGCAATGCACCATCGCTAGTCACCGGAATTGCTTTAGGCCAGCCATCAGCGAGCCTGCTGGATGCATCAGGCAGAGCTGGGCCGGCATGGTGCCCAGTACCTGGCTCCCAGTGAGAATCGTAGCTAGTGCTGCTTCAGCACTCTTGGCATTGGACCTTTTTTTCTGCACCATCATCTAGTTGTTCTCAGCCAATAGCCACTCCTCCTCTGCCATCACACAGTAAATCTCATCTAGGAATCATTTCAGTCCATCATTCCATTTATTTTGCATATATCAGAGGATTCATAGATTTTGTATAAAAATATTTAAACATTTATTGCGGTATTTTACTGTTGCTCAGGGAAAATATAGCATCAGTGCCGTAACATTAAAACTCCTGTCTCATACTCCCTGCCCCAGCAACAAACAACCACAACCAGAGGTTCACAGTAGGTCATAAACACCTTGTGAATAAGATTAACAGTAAGATACATCTTAAACTCTTACATTTACCTTTCAAACTAAGATTATTAGAATTATTATTAATCATGCAACAAGTAGTACTAATAACTTTAATTTACAAATCTGCTACCTAAGATGTTAGTGTTAGCTCTTGTCTTGTTATTTGCATAATCTTCTGCGAAATGACCAAAACAACCATCATTATTTCTGAATACTTACATTTCTTTCTTTTAAAGTTTTGCCAGTTTACAACTGTAGCTGGGACGATGCCAACAAAAATCAACTTTATCCATTCAGCCCTTTTGTCCCATGAAGATGGGACAAATTAAGTGAACAGAAACTGTTGGTCTGTACGGCCAGTTCAGACTGTTCAGCAGATCAGGTGCTTAGCTCTTAGCTTTAACATAATGCTGGAGAATAAGGAACATATACACCTTCATAATGTTTTAGTGCTTAGACAGAGAAAACCCAATAAGCTGTTTGTGGAAGTGCCCGTGATTTGGCACTTTGTAGTAGTTGCTAAATAAGCAATTTCATGTTTTCCCTTCCCAATTCCAAGGTAAATCTAATGTAACAGTGGTTCTCTAAACTAGCTGGTGATACGCAGAACCAGTGAGGTATAATTCTAATGACCAGAAGTGTGAAATATGCAACTACGTCAAATATATTTAACTTGTTAATTCCCATGTTTTCTAAACATGGCAGCCCAGTTCACAATATAATACTGTTAAACTGATTTGAGACAATGCTCCATTGTAAAATCACTATAAAAATAAGTTGCATGGTGGGGACTGCATGAATTTCGCTTGTTTATGCAGCACAACCCCCATTTTCAAACTTATTGAGACCTGGGGAATTTGCAGACCTAATCAATTTGTAAATGAGAATTTTGGTTTTATAAGTCGTTAATTTTTTAAGTAACAATTTTAAACGTTCTCTCAGAAGAATATTGCTCAGAGCATCTCACTGTAAATGTTATTCCTGTCGGTCTGTATGTATGGCTTGTGTGGACTAATTATCTATGTTCAGTAATTCTTAAATGTTAGGGATGGGTGGAAAAAAAATTCTTGCATGCAACATTGTGATGCAGACATGAACGGTTCACAAAAGTAAAAAATGATTTGAATGTTAACTGATAAAGTAATGTGGACACAAACGCAAAAGCGGAATACTGGTTTGCTGAAGTGCATCATGTAAACAGTCTGTGGTGTGTACATATCACAACAGCATGGCATGCACTTAAGACTACTCAACAGACACGTCTTGTCTTAAGGATATTTTATACTAACCATACCTTAGAAGACTTTGAATAGACTAATGACTGACACCTTTTCACATCTTAAGACAAGCTACAGAGTTTGCAGTGAGCAATTATGATCTTGCATTGTCATTGTTCGCAAGACTCCCACTAGATTCATTCTTTAACTAAAAAAAACTAAAAACAAATACACAACTAAAAATAATAAATCAGTAAACAAAAAACAGCATAATTAGCCACATAGTGGTTTAAGAAACAAAGTGGCTTCTTATGTACTCACTGTAATGTATCTTAAGATCAAATGAAAACACTTTGTATTTTACATATTCTTATATTTCTTTTGTAGTGCAGTAAATTGCGTACAACTCAGGATAAATATACGAAACCATAAACAGCCCAAATACATTTAGAAACATATGTAGCACAGTAAAATAAAGTGCTTCCATTACTAGAACAGAAGCCTTTAGGGCTACACGTACTGAACTGTAAAAAAAATCACCCTTAAATATGACATCCATATGACTTACCTTTTTGGTGCTAAATGTTCATGTCACTATATTTGTGAGCCAAGACTTAAGACTTATAATCATCTTAAAGATGAAAATATTAAAGTTGATTTTATGGAAAAGTCAAGAAAAGAAAGAGACTTAAAACAGATATGCCCCTCATCTTACATCAAACGAGCACAATGCTGCTCTAGCAGGACTCTGGTGATTTTCTTCTGAAATTGGCAATCTGTCTGTGACAGTAAAATCACTTGAAAAGTCATTTGCTGTAAGGCCAGCATTACTGACAATCAAATTGTGAGGTGCCTATCAATTCCCAATCCTATTAAATACGAGCTATAGTTTTTCTTAGGTCATGTTCATATTTATTTATTTATCGAATTTGCTGTGTAAATTTTTGGTTTGGGAAGGATTAAGAATGTAAAATGGGATAATAAATCAGAGGAAGGGCAAAGATAATTAGGCAGTTGAGAGTAATCACATGGTTTAAGATTCCACTCTTAAGACAGACACATGGAAAATAAAAGAGGAGACTGTTAACATGTTTCAGTTTTAGTCCAGCTATTGCGTTATTTACAGGATGCTTTACTTTTGTAGGCAGTTCAAACCAGCTGCTTTCTGTAATCAGAACCAACATTATTGTAAATGCATTTAATACACTTTCACCTTTTCAGGTCAAGCTGTGTATATCAAATGAGAAAGCATTTATTATCTTTAAACAAATCTAATTCTATAAACAACAACTGCATATTTTAGAACAGTAAGATTTCAGAATGAAAAATATTTCATCCTCAACATTAATCAAAGAAATATGCATTTTATTGTTCTTCATACAGTACGTGACAAAAAAATGCATTACTAAAATGTATGAAAGCACTAAACTCATTGTTCTCTCCTTTGGCCTCTCTCCCTAAATCTTAAGAGAGACAACATTCTGGAACGGCTCAGTGTCAGCCCTTGTTAGGGTCATTGCTATATGCGAGTCCCCACCTCTTTTATCCACTGCCTGCAATCTGTTCTAGAAAGCAATGCAAGACTTTCGCTATCATCCCCTACTGAGGTACGCCCACCTGAACTTTTGCTTCTTATTACTTCTGCTATTCTAACTTTTCCACTTGTGAGCAGCATCAATTATGCTTTAAAATAACACTAGGGCCCAGGCTGGCCTATCTGACATAAAGGCCGATTATGGGCATGAATAATTTAGACACCTTTATGCCATGCAGCTCGCACTTGCAATACAGAAACAGGATTTCCAATAAAGATATACTATTTGCTTTATAATGTAAAAAGCTGCACCACCAATGGGAGCTTTTCCTTAAAAAGCTGCATCACATCATGTTTGATGTTGCATTATTGGTTGTTTTGATATTGAGAAACATGTGGAACAGCTGACATCTGTCGAATAATGTAAGGGAACAGTTCTTTATTTAAAATTTAAAATAAACACAAACTACATATTAATGGGCTTCTTCAAGCAAGTTACACTATCTTTCAGAAAGCAGCATTATCAAATTACTGAAAAAGCAACTCTTCCAACAAATCAAAAGAAGAACCTTCCTTATTACACATACTTAGTCAACGTCATAAATGTGTCATAATGACTGAAAAATATACTAAACCACAAAATGTCGCACCTCATGCCAACATGGCTGCCTTGACCTCCTTTCACCAGAGTTGCGTGCAAAGGTTTGGCAGCACAGCTTGTCTGTGAGATTACAAACAGGTTTTAATATTTCATTTGCCATCAACCACCCCCCTCATCCACCCTCCAGACCCATCAGGCTCCCTTTAAATTTAGTGCAGTTTGTGCATCCTAGTACAAGGAATTGCTTTATTTCTCCCTTTCCTTTTTATTTACCACTTAATTTAGAAAAAAAAGAGTTTAAGCTGCATTATACAGCTTTAGCTTTCAATGTAGTAAATAAAAAAGATTTTCTCGTGTACGTATCATTTTATTATTTTTCTTATATATGTTTGTACAATAAAATGGAAAGTACATGGTTGTAAATTACACATCATATTATTTTAGCATGTGTCATTAGATGTTTGCTTAAATGCATAGTTTTAGGCCCAGTAAATGTTAAACCTCAATTTGAAAGCCATCAGATGCGTAATAAATCCCACCCTGCCACGTTTCCATTTTGTGCTCAAAAAGGCCATGTTTTATTTTTCCACATTACGCATAATTTTGGTGTAGGCCTGGGAGCATAAGAGATGCTCTAAGATGACAGATTCACCGTAATCATCCAGATCTCTTAGAATTAACAACAATTCAACCACATCACTGGACCCAAATTAAACACCACATCAACAGGTCAACACAGAACACTTCCAAAAGTAATTGGTTACATAATTAAAAAATATGTAAATGTAAATAAATAAATAAATAGGCTGATATCTTTCTTCGTAGACTGGACTATTAATAAACTGAAGGCAAAGGTGCTTGGAGGAAAGCAAACCAGGAAAATTTGATTTTGAAGTTAAACCAAGCTTATATATACAGACATTAAATCTGTAAGTCTGACTAAAGTTTAAAGAAATGTAAGAGATTACAGTCAAAAGGAAAACAGAAAATGACATGACAATGCATGACACAGATTTGACATATTTAAATACATTTTTTCTATATTTATTCTTGAATGCCAATGTATTTAAACTGCTTAACAAAGACTACAAAGCAATGCCAATGGCCAATGTTTGACCAACAGGGCTAAGCCATTCAGGGCTCATCCTAAGCTGTATTTATCTCATTAGCAATATAAGCTAATTAATATAAATCCCAAAAAGCCACAGTGGGTCTCTGGTGGGAAGAAATAAGAGAACAGAAAAGAAGAAAGAGGGATTTAAGAGGGAGTTTTAAAAAGTTTTGTGTCTGTAGACAAACAGCTGATTACAATTTACAGAAATGCTGGAAAAAGTCTGGAAAAATGCCATGAAGACCAAAAATACAATTGTAAAACAATTGTAGCTCCCAAAGTACGGTAGATAAAATGTGAATATTAGTAGTATATACTCAGATGTGTCCAAATCAGTTGAAATCAGTGTGGATGTCACAGACGATTCCACAAACTTTCCAGCTCTAAAAACTAGCTAGATGTAGATTAATCCAAAAAGTGAGCCACTGATGAGACATACTGATACTTTTGCAAGGAATAATGACATTTAAAAAACGCACACATTTTTAACCAAATCATTTTTAATTGGTTTATTTCTTGAATCTTTAAAGTTATAACAATATTAATATTATAATTATTAATAACAGCACTTAATATATTCAAAATATTGTCCTGTCTCCTTAGATCCTACCAAAATACACTACAATTATTTACACTGTGTGAGGCTAAGATGTATCTCTAAAATCTCTTTGGACACGACAACTGGCAGTGTCAATGTAAAACCTTCAGTCATCCCAAAACTGCTATGATCACATTCGGAATAAACCCCTGTCCTAAATTGTGCCCTCTATCCTGTGGCTTAAACTCTTGGATATTACAAGTTACATTGTGTACCCTTCCCTATTCAGTCCTTTCTCCAAGTTCCCCCTCCTTTTCACTAAATACATGCATACTTTCAACCAGAGCCGTGGAGAGCCGATGGAGAGAGAGAACAATAGTAGCTTTTCAGCCTGCTAGAGGGAGAGAGCTTGGAAGAGAGGGACCGGGCACTGGTGTGTGGGAGCCCGGTCAATATTTACAGCACGTTTGGAAGTGGGCCGCTTTGGAGCAAGTCGCTGTCTTCTTCCAGCTTTAGTTTATTTAGTGACTTCCTATTCCGTCCATCACAAAAGCACTTGTGGGTTTAGTAAGCACAATCTTGACCAACCAGCACCGTCCTGAGTATCAGGGACCTCGAACTATGTTAACTAGAAAAGCTAAAGCTTTTGAAATCTAATTTATAAGCAGCATCCTGAATAAACAACATTAGGTGACAAAATTATTTATGTAAGTGCAAAAGCGCAAGTGAGCTCAAGTCATGGCTACGGCATGCATGTCTAATGAAAATGCCTTATGGACGGTCATTGGTGTGAACTGTATGTTCAGTGGCACTCAATATTTATGTAAAGACATCATCAGATCTTGTCCTTTCATTGTATACATCTCAAATGAAGTCAAAAAGATAAAAAATACTTTATAAGTAAAGCTGTATCAGATATAAATTACCAATTACTCAAACAGATATGAAATAAATAATTTCAGCAGTTGGCAATTATCATAGGAACTGAATGATCTGATAAAGCATCTTACACACATTGTGCTTACTAGCACAATCTTCTGGAATAAACAGAAGATCATTTTGGTGTACAAATATTTACTGCTGAAGTACATTGTATGCTTAGCACAATACTGAACACCAACTGCAGGGACCCTGAAGTATGAAATATTAAGAAAGAGCTATATAAAGCAGAACTTTGAAAAAGTGAATATACGTCAAAACTGGGAGAGAAAAAAAGCTTTGTTTGGATAAACTACACTTACTTAAAGCAATAATTTACTTACTAAAATTTCTACACAGAATAATTATAAAAGTGTACTTTTTAAACTTTATCAATAACACCTAATATACACACATAATTGCAAAGAGGTTAAAAACTTTTTTTTATCTTTGTGATTTTCTGTATGAGAAACATTTTGACAAAAAAATGTCCTATAAAAACACAAACCTCCTGCATTTTTACCACAAAAAATAGGTTTTGGGTATGGAGTTGGTTGCAATTCAGACAAGATAAACAGCAAAGCAGCTACAGTCCTCAAGCATTCGCTCATGTGAGACTAATCCTGAGCAGGCAAAGACTCTAACTCAACCACCACACTCAGACTGCTATGCATCGCTTTACTTCAATTCTATTTTTAAACAGAGTACTTGTATTTACAACCACACTGAATTTCCTATAAAAGATTAAACAAATATTGTGAAGTTTAAACAGCTGTCTGTGCTAACTCTTTATGTTTAGTTACGTTAGTCAAAACAGAGAGAAAACAGATAAACAAATAAAGCTATTTTACCTATGTTAAAAGACCGTCGGCTAAGCCTATGTCCGTCTAATATGCAATACTTCTGTAGAATCCAAAAGACTTTTAAATAGTCATAGGGTTTATCATGCACAGCTCTGCACTTCTACCACTTGCAACGGTCCCTTAGATGGGAGCAAGCCCAGCACTCTTGTATTATATAACATTTTACAATTCAAAAGAAATAATTTAGTGAAGTTTACATCTTTTAAAATTTATATTTCCAGAGCATTACCTTTACAATTCAAAAGAAATAATTTAGTGAAGTTTACATCTTTTAAAGTTTATATTTCCAGAGCATTACCTTTACGCCCCCCCCCACCATCAATGGATCACACCTGAATGCGGTGTCCTATCTTAAATCTACCTTTGACTGATTTTACATTGTAATTCAGTAAAATAATATAATTATTATAGTTAACATCCATGCCGCCCATGGAGGATGGGTCCCTTTTCTGAGTCTTGGTCCT
>JAUZSU010197408.1:0-11794 GCA_034780255.1 Parotocinclus maculicauda | reverse complement strand
GGATTTGTATCGGTACCTTAGGATTTGGTCCAAATAAGCGTCTGGTCCCATTAACCGGTGGTCCAATCAACCGGAATCGACTGTATATCACTTACCACTCAATCATAACAGAGTTTGCGTCTTATTTCTGTAATCGAACAACTTCCTCTGATTTTCTTTTGCTTTTTTGATGATTTTGTTTAATGAATTGAAATCATACGCTGCTTTTTTATTCAATCATACTCAGTTTTGTGAGCAGTGTATTGCATTCTCATATCTGCAGCACAATAGGAAGTAGCACATTTGAGAGATTATTTGGCTGCCTAAAGACTGCATTTGCAAACCAAAGAAAGGTATCAACATGTGAGGTATGAATTACATATAATTTATTAAGTTAAAAAATATTATGGTTGAGAGATGGAACATGTCATGGAACAGTCCATTTATAATAAGGGTCTCGTTTCCAATTGCAATAACATTTATTCCATTTCCCCCTAGAACAGCCCAAGTCTGGTTTGGTGTGCTCCTAATATATGGCATTGAAACAAAATTGGCACAAATAAATCAATAATCAGAACACTGTGCTGAAAGATGGAAGTTTCATAAAGCGCTCTAATGAACAGCCTCAACACTCAAATGTTGTTCGAACTGACGCATTGAATGAACTATCGTAGCGAATAAACACCTAGCGACCATTATGTGTGTGTCAATAATAGTGTCTGAAAACTCAGATGTTCTTTGACTGCTCTGCTGGCGCTTTAAATAGCTAAACTAAGCATGAAGCAGACATTTGGTGAGTCGCATTTTAGCGCAGTGTTCCCTTGCCACTGTTCATCTTTCGTGGTCTCGGTGCATCGCGGGTTTTCAAAAAATTAATGAAAAAAATATATCGCGGATTTTTGCTGTTTCCCGGGTTTTTGCGAAACTTTTACATAAAAAAACCCCCACAAAATAAAAATAAATATATTCCAAAAATTAATTCTAACAATAAAGGAATGTTATAAATGATCAAATATTAGGATTTACAGTAAATAGCTGTTGTAGCTACTTAATGTGTAGGATATGACGTGCTGTAAGCTCGGTACAGACGGAGCATGTGTGATACGAGAGTGATGTATGGTGTGTTAAGTAAAGAGAACGTTCCATTACTTCAGCGTGTTGCTTGATTATTCAAGAGTTAAAAACACTACAATAGTGTATTTACTCAGCGGATAAATACTCACCAAAAACGGGAAGTAAGACTCGAGCATCGCCTGTCTGAGTCGCTACTTGCCGACATGACAAGTTTTTATCTGCGGTGTTGTGTTCGCTGTTTGTGAAAGTTTTATTATAGACTGAATTAATTCAAGCCCTACGATGCCACCCAAACGTTCTGCAAGTTCTACGACTAAAATAATGTAGAAATACTTAAATAAATATAGCGTCCCTACTCGCGGATTTTCATTTACAGTCCTGGAACGTAACCCGCGATAAACGAGGGAACACTGTATTGCATTGGCGATTGCCAATATATTTTAGTGGTGCTTAGTCTTCTCTCTTATACAGCAGTCACTACAGTCCATTTTTAAACACCACTGGACCACTAACATGGGCAGGTATGCTGATGACTTATGAAATAGCACCATCATTCTGTCTATTTCTGCTAACCCAGGATGCATATATCATATAAACCTAGACAAGATGCAAAGTTGTTCTTCACAAATGTTTCAAAATGATAAGATGATCGTTAATAAAGTAAACCAACCGACTCATGACAAGCATTAATTGTTTGACTTGTAAGACCAAGTTAGTGCCATTGCCTTTACCAGCTTCTGCCCTGATCAAATTGGATCGAAATACCTGTTTGAGCTACGCCCCGAATGGGCTGGAAGGTCCGTCCTGCAATTTTCCCAAAGAGCTCAATTTTGTACTCTGTTGCCTCAGCGAGGCCTGTCACCACAGCTGTTCTCTTGTCCCCTGAAACAATCATCTGCTTTGGCTGGCCCAATCCATCAAAATCCAAGACATTAATAACAAAACTGTCAAAGACTTCTTCTGGAGCCGTCCACTGCAGCGTAAAACCATCAGGCTTGATGTTGGAGACAAAAAGATGTTCCACCTCAGGTTCAGCCTCTGGATAGATAAAGGAATACAGGTGTATAGGCAGGATAAAAGGCCCTGGGTCCATCTGTGGGTGCCAAACAAACTCTCAGGTAGTTAGTACTAGTAATTTAGGTCTTTCAACCCAGCATCCCAACTGTTCATTTTGCATGCTTGTTTGGTCTAGGTTAAGCTTCCTACATCAAGAGAGAATAATATTCATGCAACAGTTACACCAACATGCACTTTCCAGTTAGGTGGACATGCAAAGACAGCTATGAAAAAGGCAAAAAGCATGTTAGTGAGCAAGTCTGATATCAAAATAGCCCTATTACATCTTGTCATTTTATACTTCTTACAAAATTTTTACCACACGCACTCACACTCGCTGCAGCCAGACTGCCATTAAGTCACTGCACTTACTGTGATATGTATATTAGCTCCTTAGATTTGACTTTTTGTGCTGTACATCTTTTTCAAGTAGGCAAAAGATGATTCGCACTCACTTGTCTGGACAACATTTTTCTGGGAGAAGGAAGAATCACTACCGCCGTTCTCTTGGAAGGAAGGTTGACATTTTTCTGACACTTACTGAACAAAGTGATACTAGAAAATTGTGAGCCTGTTTGAGCTTACGCATGCAAAAAAAGAGCAGCTAAAACCCCCTTCAGGTGTGACTGCGTGAGCAGAATTTGAAAAAGATACGATGACTTGTCTCAGGGGAAGGGCATGTAATCACACCATAGTGATAGCGGGTGGGAACCAGGAGCGTTGGACTGTAACATATGGAACCAGCTTTCTGGATATAATCCTGATACTCAATGGATAAAAATGATCATATATATATGGCCATGACCAATCTGTAACCACACATATACACATGAATAATCATTAAGGTTTAACAATCCTTTGAGCCAACGATATGAACTTTTTCTAGCAATGCTAAAATGGTCTTGTTGAAGAGTGGCCTTGGATTGCAGTGGGTGTTTTGGATTTTACCAGTAAAGGGGAAAAAATTACCCAACTGCCATGCTGTGGGAAATGTGGGCTATTTGTAACATGAGAATTTAGACTTGCTTATTTCCCTCAGAAACTATAATGAATTCCTCAAAACACATTTTTGTTTTGCCAACAACAGTTGGTTAAGTATCAAAGATTATATGTTTTTTTTTCCAGAATACCCCCCACCACACCTGACCAGCCACACCTGCCAAGTCATCTGTAGGGATGGAATTACTACAGGGAACATAATCTGTGCAGTAATTGTTTCATCCTAGCATAAGTTTTCAGGGTGTAACAAAATATCCTTTGAAGTAATCTATTATTCATCTTTACAGTATGTAATGTTGGTAAGAGTCACTACATAAGCTGTTAGTTATCAGATAATGCCTGGAAGTACAACCCTTTGTACCTGGGGAAAACTATTTCCAAGCACGTTGTGTTCTCTAGGTTTCATAAGTTTGGAATGCTTAACACCTCCAAAATGGCACCAGGTCTGAAAAATTGGTACAAATGGAACCTTCTGGCAATCATGGCTGCTTTGCTGTGAGACCAGCTACCAGTAATTTAGTTGGAAAAACACGGAAAAACATGGAAAAACACCATTTCCTAATGTTCAGAAAGGTTACTAGTTTCTGATGACAACACTGCACTTAAGGCGTACCCACGCTAGGTGATCTGTACCATGCCAGGGCACATTTAACCCTCAACATGCTAATTGTTTGACTAGTGTCCATGACTGATCCATGTTCAGGCCCGCTTGAAGATGTGGGCACAGGCAGGGTTGAACTCCGGCACAGCATTCATGTGCTGTTCACTAAAAATGTCAGCCGCCTCAAAAAAATATTATATTTGATTATCCCTGCGTTGTATAATCAATAAATATATAAGGAATGTAAAAGGGTTGTGTCCCCAAACGACCGGAAAAACCATAAAAAAAAGTAAATATAACCATGAAATCTACTGTGCAAAGTAGAATTGTGTCGAGTGCTCGGGCCCAGAATGTTAAGACTCAATGTAAGTGCAGGCCAGTGGCGGACTGGGTGAGTACACCCTAAGAGCCCTAATATTAAAGTATAGCATATTTGATCAAATTGGACTGACATATGGACTGTGGAAGCCAGAAGGTCCATGGTCCAAATCCCAACTCTGCCAAGCTGCCACTGTATGGTCCTTAAGCACATCCCCTTAATCCCCAATTGCCTTGACTGTAAGAGTGTAAGAGCATTTGCTAAATGCTGTAAATGTATATAACATCACATGTCTGATGGTGCATGTATAGATACTTTAATGTCAGGGGACAGAAAAGTTACCAGTCCAATCCAGAATCCAGGGACTCAAACAGACAGCAGGCCCAATAATTAAAATGTTGTGTAAAATAGGGACCAAAATAACTATTGGCAACTTTTGTGTTGCTTAGGCTTGAAACGACAGGCAAAAAGGGACACGTCAAAAAGATTTCAAAAATGATAGTGGTCCACATTTTTTCCCAGTTTATACTCCCTTTGTTGCCTCCATGAAAAGTTTTTATTAAACTACAAATATCTCATTAGCAAGTGCTGCATTATGAACAGAAATTTGCCACAAATCTAGCTTATAAACTGGCTTCAAAATGAACCAAAATAAGCAAAAACAGTCTTCAAATAACTACAGCAACTCTTAACTCATTCCCCTTCCATTGTTCTTCTTAATACCTCCTGGTTTAGTGATGGCAGGGTTAAGAGCCACATTGCCCTGAAAGAGAGGACATTATAACAAATAGCTGCCAAGTTATTCATTAGAAATGATTTCCCGTCAAGAAGCAGCCCATTAGACTCAATGGATAATAGATTAATAGCAGAGCGACATGTCAGTGTTGCTGCATTATGTGTCCCCTTCAATGTTTATAGATTCCACTGATGGAGAGCAAAGTCAAAACAGTACTACCCCTGTCCTAAACTAAACCCCAATATACAACCCTACCTTATGATCACGACAGCAATGAGGGGGGCCTCAAAACACTTGACCAGACTAAAGCACTTTTCCTTCACTCTCTCTCGAGCTCCGGAGTGACGTGAGACAGGCTAGCCATTTGTCATGAAGTGGAGAAGTGGTTGGAAATGAACTAGAGCGAGGACAGATCCTGTGGAGCCGTCACTCTTCATTAGCATAGAGCTCTAGCTGGAAGGATTGTCAGGAGGAGTACCGGAGGGGGTTTGGCGGGGGCGTTCCGAGAGTGCTAAAGTGCTAACTGCAGATCACTTTCATCAACTTGGTCTTTCTAAGTCTCCCGGCTCAGACAAAGAGCCATCTGTTCATGCAGGATGAACGAGGCGCCTGCTAACCTGCAGAAAAGAGGAGGTCATGGTACTGAAAGCATCATTCGGCTCAGTAACCTGACAGGCTTTGGCATTCTGATATTGTTAATACAACTGAGCTAAAAGTAGAGTTTCCTGGATACTAAAACTCTACATGGTGTTCTAGCCATTAGTCCGATTTTAAGACTGCTCTTCAGAGTGCAAGATGTAATTCTGGCAAATGTAAGTCTTAAAAACTGGACCGGTGAAGCAAAAAAAAGAATGGCAATCCACTGTAGGCTACATGTTGGCAATTTTTATATATTATCAAAAATATTTGTAAACAAAAGATTGCACGTCTGGGTTAAGCCTCTCACTTTAAGATTATGTTAACAGTTACTTTGTGGTGGAAATCGCACTAATCATACAAACTGGCTATTTTTATAACACTGCCTATAAATCATGTGACTATAGCACACCAGTAGAAACTGATAGAACATTTGGGATCAGAATCTGCCTGAGCAGACTGCTTAAACTCGAGGCTAATCAACTACTATTAAGTCATAGAAATGTGGCTGATAAAAATTTACTTATTTAACTAATTGAGTTTTATCTACTAGGAATATTTGTGGGTGTTGTAGCAGTCAACTTGCTAGCTTTAAGCTAATATTACTTGGAAAAGCATGCTAACATTTAGCCCAGGATAATCAAGCGTATTTTGCACGTTTAATTACATTTAATATTCAGGTTGTTGAACACATTGTGTAACATTAAGTTTATGTTCAGTTACCAGTCTAATATGATTCATGACGCTATTATGCAGTTTTAGTACACAAACTGCAGATATGTACACACAATTTATGCTAACTGTAAAAAGACGTGAGGTACACAAAAAGTATGATGTTGTCTTTTAAATAGAAGGACGTATATCATGTGTACAAGTTCAACTTTTTACACTAAGTTTAAATTGCTCACCCCCAGAAAATAATGTACTGTGAAATTTCATAATAAAACGGTAAATTGACTGACAGTTTTAATGTAAACTTCAGTTCTACTACAAATTGTGATGGTAATTTGGCCACTTCCTGATTCCCGTGTCAAATTTCATAGCATAATTGTAAACTTGGTTGACTATTCACTATTCACTATGAATGACTATGTCATTCGGGAAACGATGAGGAAATAAAGATGCAACGTTCTAAATTTAAAAACAGTATGTGTAAAAGCTGAACCAGATATTTGAAGTACAGAATGTTTGAAATCCCAAACTCTCAATAGGTAAAAAGTGTTCCTGAAGTTCCCTTAATATAAAAAGCCATCTCAGTGCGTTTGATACAAGCAGAATTCATGTGGCACTGCCAATAGCCCAAAGCACCACCTACAAACACTTTCCACACATTTTACATTTGAAATGACCTCATTTTTTATTTTATAAATAAAACTCAACTCTGTCGCCATTGTTGTTTCTGCCAGCGAACATGTAAACTATTGATCAGCTCTGGCACATGATTTGAAAGAATAACATAGCTCAGAAGTTCCACAGACAAAATGTTAGCATTGTCTGACATCCGTGTTTGCTTTGCTGTCTCACAGCTGTGAGCAGCTGCCAATACTTCTGTATTTCATTGCACCAGTCACAGTGACTGCTAGCCTGGATTGACCCGTATTTGTACACGTGAATAGATTATGAGTCAGGTTTTTGGAGCTATGGGTTCGATTTTTCACTAGATGTTGATTGATAAAGACATTTTTCTTGGAATGAAGATCAATTCTACTACATCTTTCAGTATTTTTCAAACCCTGCACATAATTTATTTTTTCCCAAAACTTCTCCAGGTCTGCAAATTAAAATTATTTTTCCATGACGCTTTTAGTATTTCTAGGTCTGTATGAACCTTACAGAAGAAAGACAGAAAACAAATAAATAACTATATTGCTTAGTTGATAATAGATTTAAAAAACAATTTTGTTGATTATAAATTCCTTGGTGGCAGTAAATTTTTGTTTTTATATATATATATAAATAATATGATTATTATTTATTATGCTATATATACATATAATAATCATATAATCAATAATAATTTAGCATAATCAATTATTCTAACACGTATGTCTTTGGACTATGGCAGGGAACCAGAGTAAACCCACACAGACCTGGGGAGGACATGCAGATTGCACATAGAAAGAGCCCACCCTGAGATTAAACTCAGAAGTACCAAACGTATCAGATAGAATTATCAATATATCTTGTGCAAATGTTTGGGCACCCAGTGTCAAGTTGATTGATTTTCTAAATAAAAAGTTGACACCAGCTATGCAAAAGCAAACCTAAAAGACATTTCTGGTAAAAAAAAAAATCCCAGAAATAAAGTAAATACCAGGTCTGAGACCTTAAAAACACAATCAATCGATTCTTTTTTTCTAGGAAATCAACAAAACAATTCATTTGAGCTGTTGCATAGCACTCTATATGAGTGTCATTTCCTTATTCTGTTAACATTATTTTGAGACTTGTTGTCTAAAAGTTCATTATTGTCATATTTATCATCTAAATTATTTGCCTTTAAGTTAGCGTGGATAAAAATGCACTTGCAGATGTAATCTCAAATGAATGTGTTTTCTCCCGCCTTTATTTGACCTATTAGCATGCATGCTCAACAGTCCAGCCTTGCAGCCGCTCCTTGATGTATGCCAAGAAAATGTGTGAAAGTGGGACTTTCGAATGAAGTCTGCTGCAGAGTTAGAAGCTGGCTCTGCATACTGACGAGATGTTTCTCATAAAATGACAAAAACTCCTTAGGATCACTTCCCTGGCAAACTGATCCTGCCCAGTCGGCATCTTTATTTGCCAAGAAACTACGACTTGGAGCTAATATCCAGCACCAGTGCTATTGTGGGCAGCATAAAGCTCTGTTGCCAGGATAAATCTCCTATCTTTGGACAACAGCGTTTTCTGTTTACCATAATTAGTTTGGTAACTAACCACAGAACAGTGATTACTGACATGGGCTTGTATAGCATGTCCTGCCAAATGAAAGGCCATTATTAGCTTGACTTTGTTGACGGAAAAGTGTAAGACAATGATCAGAGAGGGAGGTCGGCAGGTGCACCTACAGGCTTTGTTTGTGGTTAGGCAAAATAGAGAGCTTATTATACGCTCCTGCAGGTGGACCATGAATGCCTGCATGCCCCAACATGTAGCAGTCGGGAAAATGTGAGCTTAAGTCCTAAAACATTTGCACAAGACGGACATAAAAAGGTTGTAGTTTGTAACTGTAAACATTCAAGAGAGGGCTAATGGCAGGTTTGACTGGAACCCATGTGGTAATGACAGTTTCTGAAACAAATAGGTGGCTTTGTGTAAATTATATTAGAAGTAAGATCAAAGGTGCCGTGAAGAAAGCAACAATAATTTACACATTACTGTATGTAGTGCATCTTGTTTATACCTTGGTTATATTGGATCTGGATAAATAAAAGCTTAGCAGTTATAGCAATGGATTACTATTCAGAGTGGCTCCACCAAGACAATGTGATTACAGACAAAAATCAAACACGAGCTAATAAGTTTTTAGATGTGCTTCATATACAGGGCACCCAATAGGTTGTGAAACCATTACTTTTAAACCTCACATCACTCAACAGGAAGTGTTGAGGCATTACCGATTCGGCGACCTTGTGGGCCGAGTCCAGACCTGTGTGGCTCTTTGATCCACGTAGCAATGCTAAGGTTACAGCTTTGTTTAGGCAGAAACATGTAGTCATACTTTGAGCTGGGAGGATTATTCCACTCCTATGATAATACACTTGAAGTCTTATCCCTGAGAAAAGACTCCTTTTGTAGTGTCTTACTCATTGAACCCCACTAATCGCTCCAGGTGATTACACCCCAACTTTATTTTCACGTAGCTCCGCCTAACCTATTAAGATTTGAAAGAAAACGGTTACCTTGGAGCAATCATCAAGTGACTTAGCTAAAAATACATTTAAGCTGCTGTAGTATGGCGTATAAGCATTACACAAGCGACCAAATATTGTATATGAAAAACAACTACTTATTACAACAGTAATATTGTATTATCTATACTATGTAAGCTTTATACGTTCTTAAAAAGTATTACCTAAAATTGCTATAGGATAGCCCTGTGGGTAGAACTGTCTCGCCTCATAGCGAAGGTCCAGGGGCTGATCACAGGTGGAGCGGTCTGGGTTTCCTTTCATCACCCAAAGACATGCTTTGGGTTCATTGATTACGCTAAGGTGGTCTGTGTAAGCGTGTGGGCAAGCTGCAATGGATTGGCGCCCTCTCTAAAGTTGTTCTGGCCTTGTGCCCTATGCCACCGGCATAAAATAAAATGTAAGTTTAATTACATTTGGCATCCAAGCTGCCCATGGATAATGGGGTCCCTTTTTTAGGCCTGGTCCTTCCCAGTTTACGTTTCTAAAACTTGGACTTGCCCAGTTTGGGACTGGCCTTACATATTAGCGCTAGTATAGTATTGCAAAGCCGTTTTGAGGCAATGATCCATTGTAAAAAGCACTACAGAAATAAATCTGACTTGACCACTGGGACCCTTCCCACAATAAGGCAGATAAAGAAAGTGAATTAAAAGTTGCTATTAGTTTTTCATCAAGTAAATCCAATGATAACCAAAATGGTAGACTTGATCAATCTAAATGAGCCTACAAGGCTGTACACGCTTGGAGGATAATGCTTAACCCCCAGTTTCATAAATCAATTAGCAGAACCACAATTCTCTAGTAAGACTTCTCTCGAGATCAGAATATATAAATGCCACCCTTCCATCCATTAGAACAGAGACAGTAAATCTTTGACTTTTGGACCACAGACGGCTGTGGCATCACAACAATGAAAATGTATCATTGAAATCTTCAAGCCGTTTTCACTGTTTTTACAGTATATACACCGTGTATTAATTGTTAAAGCATTATGTTAAAGCATCCACTAAAATATGACCTTTATTTACCATGCATAACATTCATAAGAGAACTGTTAGGAAAGACCTGGAGCTGCACCACTCAGAACACTGGTACCTGTAATGGTCTCTGCAAACATCGGCTCTAAGAGCTCTTCGCCATATAAGCCGTACACCGTGACCCTGTAGAAAGTCCTGGGAGAAAGACCAGTGATAGCCAGGCTGTGTTCCTGCCCTGACAGAGCATGGTTCTGGCCCAGAGACAGGCCATCAGGGTCAGCCACCTCAACCACAAAACCATCAAAGTGCCCTCGTTCTGACTCCCAGGAAACATTGAAGCCATCCCAGGATACGCCGGAGATGGTGATGTTGCCCAGCAGGGGCTTTTGAATGCCTGGGTGATAAACAGAACAGGTTAAGCAGATAGACTGACCATGGAGGACAAAAATGAGGAGCCTCGTTAGGCCAGGGACATGAGAAGAAATGCTTCATTCTTAAGCTTGTAGAGTCTGCTACAAGCTAAAAAGTGTAAATGGATTTAAGATTAAGATGGAGGAAAAAAAAAACGTGGATGGTACGAGCAGGAAACTTACCAGTGGAGCTGCAAATTACAGCAACATTTATGTTAAGGTAGTTTAAGTAGGCTCGTTCTATAATCTCTATCAGAAATATGCAAACATTTTGGAAGAACCCCGTCCACCCCACCTTAACAGCCCATGAATTTCCATAAAATTTGTAAGCGATATATTTCTAACATAACAGATATGCCTGAGGTACAGGACCAAGACCACATGATAGCAGTTACAATCCGAGTTCTTGTTAACTTAGGAGGAAGCTAAACAAACAATATGCAAAGCAAAGCATCCAGTTTTATCCCTGCTCATCCTGGGGAGGGCTTATCTAGCGGACTCTTACCATCAGACCACTGGAGCGGTTCTGAATGATATCGAAACGCCAAGGTACTACGCTAATGACCAAATATGACTACGCAATAACTTCTCTCCACACAGATCAATAAAGCAGTGTCATCATTTAATAAATTTTACTCACATAGTCCAATCAAAGCCCACTATCACGGGTAATTTTAAATCCTTAATGCACTGTAGCGATAGGATACAAGATTATTGTCAACTCAAAACAAATATCAAGATAATTATCACAATGTCTTGGACCTACACTAGATAAAATAGGTCTTTGAATACGTATTTTACAGATTCTGCTGAATGACAATTTCATTTGCACTAGATGGCGACCTGAATGGCTTCTTACCTCTACCTGCGTCCTCCACTTCCTACCTATTTATCAGCGACACCAACTTATAATCCTAAAGATACATGTGATGAACACTGTGCTGTTTATTTAGATTTAGATTCATGTCATTTAGCAGATGCTCTTATCCAGGGCGACTTACAATTAATACAGTCTTACAATCCAAGCAATTTTAGGTTAAGGGCCTTGCTCAGGGACCCAACTGTGGCAGAGATGGGATTTGAACCCTGGACCTTCTGGTCCATAGTCCAG
>JAUZSU010197407.1:0-23429 GCA_034780255.1 Parotocinclus maculicauda | reverse complement strand
AAATTCCAGTCAACGTTTGAAGAACTTATCCAGTGTGATCTGACATGTTCTCTTGACGGACTGCACTTGAACAAAATCAAGAAAGTGGTGGGCGTGTTCACCTCCCACTGGTTTTGCTTTTGTCAACACAACTTTTCGGATTTCCTGACCTTTGATAGAAGCATAAATTCTCCCGGAGAGCACAGGAATCCTCCCATATTTTGCTGATCTGCTTTGCAGTGGCTAAGTGGTGACTTGTGGCTTCTTTTTCTTATTTGCGCTCACATTCTTTAGTCCAATTAAGCGGAATTTTGGTCCAAATAAGCGAATAACAATACATGTATATAATAGGATTTGTTTCGGTACTTTAGAATGTGGTCGGAATAAGCGGTGGTCCAATTACTCGGATTTGACTGTATTTTTAAATAGAGTTAGAGACAGAGAATAACTTTACCAGTGCGAGAACAACACAGTTACTGGCATTCAGTTTGAACTTAATTGAATTACCAGTCAAATCACTAATACAGTTAATTGTGGCTTCAAAAGTTACTTGTATTTATAATTGCATGCATTCTTATTTGTTTTTATTTGTTGTCATGGGCGGCACGGTGGCAAAGAAGTTAGGGCGGTCACCTCACAGCTCCAGTGTTCCCGGTTCGATCCTGACCATCTTTCTGGAGTTTGCATTTCCTCCCTGTGTCTGCATGGGTTTACTCTGGGTCCTCCGGTTTTCTCCCACATTTAAAAAACATGCATTAGGTTAACTGATTACGCTACGTTGACCTGATCTGAGTATGTAAAAAGTCATTATAAGACAAGTCTGTTCACTCTACCAACATCCTGTCTCTTTGAACATGAAGAGAAATATATATTAGAATCTAATTCAAATTTATTTATATAGCACTTTTTACAATGGTGCATTGTCTCTAAGCAGCTCTAAAATATTATATTATCTTAAAAGGCCAAACCCAAATTGAGCAAGCCTAGGGCGACAGTGGACAGGAAAAGATCCCTGAATGTAGAAGCAAAAAACCTTGGGAGGACCAAGACTCTAAAAGGGACCCATCCTCCTTGGGAGGCCTAGGTGTTAATTGAATAATTACGTTGTAGTAATAGTAAAATTAAGTAAATAATATAATTTAAATCAATAATAAATTTTTTTACATTTAAATTAGTAATAAAATTCAAAATAAAATAACAAAATAGATTTTAAATGAGTTTTAGCAGTTAGTTATTGGAGACACATTGTTTAGTAACTAAATGATGGAAGAAGTTATTGCACTCTGGTGGGACTGTGTTCTGTTGATGAAGACCAGTAGAGTGGAGGAGCATCTAAGTGGTGCTGGAACTGGTAACGAAACATCACCTCGAGAGAAAAGAGAAAATGTAGTTACTTATGGGTTAGGAGCACAGAGTCTATTAATAATCACTGATGCCTTGTGCAGCATTAAACTCCGGCAGCACTAACTATAGCAGCATAGCTAAAGGGGAAGGACCAGAAGTTATCTCGATGTAACCTTTTGTTTATTGTTAAATAGTCATGCTGAAAAGTGCCGTTAAATCCACAAACAAACAAACGATTTAACGTCACATCGGATTTAATGGCTATTCGCAACAAGTTCCATTGACCAGTCACATCATTACTGGGATAATTTAGAGTAACCAGTTAAATTAACCTTTGGCATGAAATGTGGTAGGAAATCAGAGCACCCAGAGTAAATCAACATGGACAAGAGGTGGACATGCAAACTCCACATAGAGTCCAAGAGTCTGACTGTTAACGTGGCTGCAGTGCAAATGAAGGCAAAAACCTATCTGGGAATTAGGTACATTACATATAGAAAATTAATATATTTATATATATTAGTTCCTTGCTTTTGTAATGCATCTTCATCATTCAGTCTGCTTATTTAAGCACCTTGCATTCCTATATGGAGTGTGAATGTAATCAGAAGGTGTGTGGATGGATAATTAGCCCAGACAAGCCTCAGGACTATTTGATGCTCTGACACACCAGGTCGGCTTTACAATCCTTAAAATGAATCACCAGAGGCAGAACAACTACTAATGTGTACTCACTGACCGTGAAATGCATTTACAGAGCATTGCTGCCTTCACCGGCTATAGAAATTCGTGACTATATGCTAAATGTAAATGCTAGATTGTGACATGTACCTCCAGGCACTGTTTAATGACTAAAATTGTTGTACTTCTATTAGAGAATTTTAATTAGCTCTGTTCACAGTAATTGGCGGCAATCACACCATTTCCCACTTGTCTTTGAAAAAGGAGTTTGCAGAGTACTGGACTGAAATAGTAACTTGATGTTAGCATGCTAACCATAAATCTTCTCAGGCTAAACAATGGTGTATAGAAAACACATTCAATGTGAATTTTTTTATTGTTCCTCTTAGTGAGGGAACATGTAAGTAAACCTGGCCCCCATGGGATCAAGAACAAAATTAAAATGCTGTAGAAATTGTTGTTTGTGCTGCTTGCAGTTTTTAAGAATTGAAACATTGCATTTTATTACCTGTGACATCATGGAACCTGTGACATCATAGCACCGCCGCCTCAAGGCAAGAAAGTCCTGGATTCAATCCCAGGGTGAAGCGACCTGGGTCCTTCCCGTGTAGAGTCTGCATGTCCTCCCCGTGTCTGGGTGGGTTTACTCCGGGTACACTGGTTTCCTCCCATAGTCCAAAAGACATGTTGTGTTAGGTTAATTGATTTCTCTAAATCGGCATTGACTTATATGTATGTAACTAGTTCTGATATAACCTTGTGTGTAGATGCAACCTGTGTGTGCTTCTGAAATGGCCACTGATGCCGATATCGACGTTAAACAAACCAAATAAAAAAACAAACATCACAGGCCAAATCGCCGCCAAATGGTATTTATTATTTGTGCTTTGTTATTGTTGGTGTTGGTTTGTGCTAGTTTGATTAATTTAATGCTAGTTTAAATCCCAAGTTATAAAGCCATAAATGTTAGACTGGTTGAGTGACATCACCAGAACTAAAACTAGTTCATCTGTTACTAAGCAGCGATTTACGACAGTGTTTTAAGGCTGCTGCTTACATTTTTTATGTTGGATTTCAAAAATAAACTTGTAATATTTTAAAGAATAATTCTGTATATTAAGAAGAACCCTGTAAGAAGAACACTGCTCACAAGAAGAACACTGCTCACAAAAATTAGGGATATATGATATATATGAAGCAATTAAAAAAGAAGCATTTGATTTGATTTCATTAAACAAGATAATCAGAAAAGCAAATAAAAAGTCAAAAAGTTGTTTGATTACACAAATGAAATGCAAACTCAATTATGGTGATTTGGGTAGCAAGTGATATATTCATGGGGTGAATAGAGGCATGTTAAACTGGACGAAAGTGCCCCTGCATTGACTGTTCAGTAGGGTGTATGGTCACCCAAGACTGCCAAAACAGGATCAGATTGTCCAGCAGTTCTTGTCCCTCATTTTTGCGAGCAGTTTATAATAATAATAATATAATAATAAATAAAGCCATAGGAGGCCTGCTGTCCTAGAAAATATTGAACATGGTGGTGTGATTCGATCAGGACACAAAGCAGAATGGCTACTAACCAATTAGAACTATTATTAGAACACCCCACAGAAGACCTTAATTCTGCGGTGACTCAACAGCAGTCATATGTTGTGCAGTTTTTTTAAGAAACATATGATTTTAACCATTTGTAGTAACATTTAATTTTGTGTTACATCAGCGGGAAACTATTCGTATCACATAACAATATATTTTTTTAAGTTTAGCTTTGCTATTAGCATTTCTAATTCACTGGTCATCTCTACGTAATTAATTTGCATCTTTTTGGATTATATTCTGCATATTTAGACAGAATGGACTGAATTGGCTTAGGTTTACAGGATGGGTAAAACAGAGCATCCATATGGGCTTTACATTGTAATGTAAAATAAGATATAGTCCTTTATTTTATGTCCTTTATTTTAAGTAAATGAGTACGTTTGACTAACCAATGTTATAAATAGTAACTTGACTAAACATGCACACTACCAGCCTTTTTATTCATTCCAGCTATTTTGTTTTTATTTAGCTTGCTTTTATACTGTCTTTACATCTTATGGGTAGAAGCATGGCTCTGAATGAGGCAGCAGCTCGGCACAGGTCCCGGGGGAGCGCGGCACTTCCTGGCATGCCAGGCTGTCAAAGCGCTGAAGCATTTAACAGCTTTTCATGCACTGAGGTGGCAGCTTCTCTTAACCCTGCATCTGAAAGAGCGAGACGGATGTTCTTTCCTCTTTCAGCAGATGTGGAGAGCAAAGGCATTTGTAGCCATCTTTTATCCATTGCTTTGCTATTTGTCCCTTCTCTCTTTGTGTCCTTTTACCTGTTCCTTTTCTGACTTCTTCCTGTAAGTAATGGGTTGTAGACTGGGCCGCAGTCTGATGCATGGGTCGACTGATCTGGAACAATGGGGCACTTTAAAGTCATACCTCCACACCTCAGTGCATGTGCAGAAGGCATGAATGGGATGGGGTGCGGTGTGGTGTGGTGTGTGTGTGTATTGAGGAGGAGGGGTTGTGCATTGGAACAGTGTATACGTGTGTGTTTTCACAGTGTACGCCCATTTTCACCTTCTCCTACAGGTCAACATGGGCATAATAATGCATTATATAGATGTATAGATGCATTGTATAGATGCTCTGTACAATACCCCAAAAAAACCCAACATCTTCTGGATGCACATTGTATTTTCTAACATAGCAGGTGTGCTACAGGTTACGTTGTTCAATTGTGCATTACATCCTATTAGAATCCACTTATCATGCAAGCACTTTGCCTGAAAGCACACGGAAACATTTCTCTGTAAAAGCTCCTCGCAACAGCACAGATTGCACATGCTCTCGCGCTCTTTCATGCCCTTGTGCAATGTTTGTTAATAATTAATAATGTCACACTTCAGTAAATTGTTTCACTCGGCGTTTACGTACTCTGCCGTCCATATTGTGATGCCGAATGCTCTCATGCTGTTATGGTGCTGGGCAATTTGTATCTTCTCTTCTTTAAGTGTTTGCATTCCCCATTGCTGATTTACTGCATTTTCACTAAAAGCAAGTGAGTTTTTTTATGTCTGAACATAAAATAAAAAATATCAATCTGTGTCTGTAGAGAAAAATATATGGAATATATCTAAACCGTATAAGATTACCATAAAACTAATTAAGACAGGTTGGCCTGTACTGGAAAATTGAGGGAATAATTGTGTGTGTGTGTGTGTGTGTGTGTGTGTGTGTGTGTGTGTGTGTGTGTGTGTAATAACCAGTGCAGGGTTGGTCAGTACACATTTATATCCTGGGATTCTTCAGCTGGCGATATTTGGAAATTAATCTTTAAGTCGTAAAAATGGTACCATTGGTAATGAAGAACCATAGAATTATTGTGTGGATTCTACAAAACTTCAGGGCAAGTAATGACTACAAAGTTGGTCATGCAATCTCCTTTTCACAGACACGTCTCTTTTTTTGGGACCTAAAAATGTGTCCAGCTGGGATTTCTAAATTGCCTAAGATGTCACCAGCTTGGCTTTGCTTTACTTTCTCTATTCTCTTTATGCTTTTAGTGACTCTGTTCGACCCTCCTGCCTCTTTTTGAACACCAAAATACCACCATAACTTTACTGTCTTGAAAACTTGGACTTCGTGTTGGTAAGACTTTCTCTCAAATCTGTCTCATCCTAAGATATTTATTAGTAGAGTTTTTGTGGTCACCTATATCACAAACATCATTGACAGAAGAATTCATGAAAGTGGTCTACAAAAGTGTCACAAATAAGTCAACAAACCCAGGTTTGAGAGTAAGAGTAAAGCTGCATTTCTTTCTTCTTTACACTTTCTTTTACTTTGCAGTGCCTGTAGGCAGGTTTAATAATGCAGCTCAGACACGACAGTACAAACAAAAAGAGAATCAAAGGAAAACTAGGTTTTTAGATCATCTTTGTGGTCAGGCATATGCCCGTATTTGATTCACAGTGACACCAATATCAGACAAGGAGTGGCAGTAGAATGGGTTGTGCTGAACAACTGGGCGACGCTCAATATGATGCTTTCATAGGTTTATCAAAGTGACCTTAACTCCATCAGACACTTTTGAGATGAACTGAAATGCCAACTGTGAGCCAGGGCGTGTTATCCAACATCAGTATCCATCATCAGAGTCATGATCTAAAGCTTAGTTAAAGCCTTTAGGTGTTGTAGCCAATACATTGGACAAACTAGTAATTTCCATGTTTTTTTGGCATCATTTTGGAGTGTCCACAGACCTCTGTCTGTATAGTATAGTGCTGGAGGATGTGAGCCACACACTTCTGCCACACTGGGACACTGCTGACTTGGGGGTTCGCTTGTAGCAACTAGACCCAGAAGCAGGCATCTATAATCTGTTATCATTCCTCTGAAGAACTTTGCTTACGATTCATTACACGGTGATTGCTGGCATTAATTTGTTTTACTTTTTGAGGGGTTAACCTTTCAGAAGGGATTTCTTTCTGTCCCACTTCTGCCAGTCTGAATTTTTGAACTGTTGTAGCATAGCATTGCCTGTGAACTTAAATGTCCAGGGTTCAGATCCCTGCTCTGTCAAGCTGTTAGTTTCGGGTCTGTAAATCCCTTAACCCATTAACTGCCAAATTTTTTTCTGAACATTTTTTACTTTAATTCTGTCCACCTACATCCCATCCTATCCCATCAGTAGGCGAGTTAAAGCACCCGATTTTCAAATGGGGATCATGGTTTTTAATGGGTTAACACACAACAGTATGGATTGTAAGATTTTATCAGCTGTAAATCACTCTGAATAAAATCTACTAAATGTAAGATGTGTACATATATCAGTTTTAAATGTACAGTAATGAAAAACAGCCTGTTTTCATTCTTATGGATGAAATTAGGTTGAGAAGGGTCAAATTAAATATCTAATATAAAGATTACTTATAATTTCGATACGTAAAGTCACCTATCCGCAAGTCTCCATTTTGCAAGTGAACTTTGCAGTAAGTTTGAAACAAAGCTTTATTTCATGGTCCTAGCAGGTCTTGAGGGAGAAAATGTTTTTTGTTTTTAGATTGTATTATATCAGAAAATTGAGTTTGGTGAAAATGGTCACTAGTGGCCTTGCTGTCACTCCTCCATGTTACAGCTAAATTGAGGCATCAGATATGAACACATTCTCCAGAAAGGTCTGGCAACCCCTGAGGGGATGAAGTTGGATTACGCCTCTGGCTGCATGAGGACCACTAGTGCTTACGTGTGTAGAGGAACTTGCAAATGTGTAAAGAAAGATTTAAGAGTGTAATAATGTACAAATGTGATATTAATAAGCCAGTTTAATAATGTTAATGTTCTGCAGAGGATTATGCCTTGACCTGTTTAATCTATTTGCATGTCAACATTACTAGAGACTAAAATATAAAATAAAAATAAAACAAAAATAGAGGATTTTATCCATGCATATTGTTTCATTTAAAACCCACAGTGTGATTTAGCAACCCTGCAGGTCATTAAGAAAGTGTCAGTTACATTTTTAGGACTGAAGGGCAGGTACTAAAGTTTTGCACATTTCACACCATATCTGTGTTCATTGCCTGAAAATGGTATAATTCTGTACAATATAATAATTACATTGATAACTCAAAATTACTACCTGACAATAAGAACTGCCTGGCCCACAACAAAGTTATGTAGGTGGCACATGCCAATCTGATGTCCACACAGCATCACACTCCTGGCACCAGCTAGTGTCCTTTCCACATTTACTCACAAATAATTTAACCTTAGCCACTAGGAATATTCAGGGAAGCTCACTTGTGTCCCAGATCCCCAGTGCAAGGCCGTAACCTCAACAAAATCCCCAGTAACACAGTCCAATTTGCAATATCCGAACCCACAGTGTTCAAAGGGTTCATAGAGCCATGGCCCTGTGTACTTCCACTCTGCCACCAGAGCTGTGTCTTTCTGCTAAAGGGTACGATAGGCAGAGGCAGAGCCAGCTTTGATATGGAAGCTGCTGGATTCCCCTGGTGCCACTGTTAACATCTGCATCTGTGTGGATCTCTGCTTTCGACATGCTGAGCTGGCTTTGTTGTCCTGTCAGTCAGAGTCAACCGAGAATAGTGCCGTTGATCCGACTGGATGATAAACTTGTCAGTGGGGCTTTTTCTTTCCCTCTGCTGTTATGCAGGGTTGGCTTGAATGTGAATGTCAGGATACATTGCTAACATAAAATTAGGCCCTCCCTCTCAGAACATTTCTCTTCTTATCGCAGATTAGGACAAGAGTACAGATTACTCAATACTTTTAAGGCCAAATTATGAGAAAGGCCACCATAGGGATGGCTGATGGGGCCAAAATATTCTGGGATATATATTGTGTGTCTGTTTGATATGTCAGATATCACACAAAAAAGGCGTTTATACCTGATTGTGTTGTAATAAAGACTGCTAAAGCTGAGCCTGTGTTAAGATCAAGACCCCACATCGAGTGCAAGGCAACTTGTAACTTTTGGAAGCAAATGGTAGTGAAGATTCTGTTTACTTTTTTCTCTCAAACTTATTTAGAAGCCGCCACATAAGGCCAACTAAATATAATTACCATAAATTCTATACATTTTTGTAATTTAATGTAAAAAAATAATATTAACATTTTATTCTGAACTCAAATAAAAATTTAACTACAGTAAGTAGTTACTAAACGTAACTGGGTAAGCGAGTGGGTGACAATGCACCCTTATAATCTTAAGTCAAATTATTTCAAATAAAACGTGTTGATTGATTGGATTGAATGAGAAGTAACTTGTCATTAACTTTTTCCTGGTAGCCAGTTTGAGTGCTGATTTTATTTAGGCATGTAGAGAAAGGGCTGCTTTATTCTGTTTGAATGCTTTGTCAATATTTAATAATGACAGAAAATAGTTCAGCTTATAATTTTTCGTTACCAAGAGACAGAGACAATTCCAACTGAGGTGAGACTGAGTTTCAATACTCAGACGTGCTTTTTGTAACTAGTTTTATAACCTTTCTCACTCAAAATGACCTACAGGATCACACCGATGTTTGATTTCAAGGCAGCTTATGCCACAGAAATGGCCCTGGTGGCCATTTTTGAGAAACTTCAGGCTGCCAGAGCATCCAGACTTTCATTGTTTTTTATCCTTCTAAACCTTTCAGTTGCCTTTGACACAGATTTTCCTTTCTGTCCTCTCCTGTCTTGAAATCATAAGCTCCGCCAGGAAGTGGCTTGCTTCCTACCTGGAGGATCATTCTTATCAGGTATCATGGAGAGACTCGGTATCTAAACCAAGTGCCCTTATAACTGGAGTTCAACAAGGCTTAGTTCTGGGACCTCTTCTTTTCTATCTCTACACTTATTCTCTTGGTGAAGTCTTAACCTCTCATGGCTTCTTATATCACTGCTATGCAGATGACACTCAGCTCATCCTCTCTTTCCATCCTGCAGATGTTCAGGTCTCCACCGTATCTTAGCATGTTTGGAGAGCATCTCTTCATGGATGTTAGCTGGGGACCAAATCTTCTGAAGCTCAACCACAGCTAAACTGAATTGCCTTACATTCCTGCAGATGGGTCCCCTTATCAAGATCTTGCCATCTCCCAGTTAAAATGATCTATCACACCTTTGGTGTATGCAAGAAATCTTGGAGGTATCTTTGATAACCAGCTGAGCTTCTCTGCTCACATTCCCAAACTGACCCAGTCATGTAGGTACCTGCTCTACAAAATAACGAAAATGTGTTCCTTTCTCTCCAGGGACCCCTGCAACTCATTCAGAATGTAGTGGCTCATCTGGGTTTCAATGTACTCCCAATTTTTCTCATGTCACCCCATTGCTGCATTCACTTCACTGGCTCCTGTAGCTGCCAACATCAGATACAAAACCCTGATTCTCTCCAACAAAATCAAAAACAAAAGAGGACCATCTTCCTTACAGGCTCTAATCTAATAAAGACTCTGTACCTTGTACCCTCAGAGATTGGCTCGACTGGATCCTCCACGTAAGATGATAGGAAGACAAACATCAAGACCGTTCTCCGTCCAGGAGAAAATCTGAATGGTTGAGTGTCTTGAAGTCTTCAAGCGGTGACTAAAATCTCACCTCTTTACTCAGCACAAGTCTTCAGTGAAGACTAAAAGAAAAAAAACCTTTGCTTGTGTTTGTTGATTTTTACCTATGTCAGATCCTAGCTTGTTCTGGTTGGATCGTGTTCTTAGGCTTTTACTTATTTTTTACTAACATGAGGTTTGAACTACTACGAATAATACAATATTTTTTGTAAGTTGCTCTGGATAAAGGTCTGCTAAATGCTCTAAATGTAAATATAAATGTCTCGAGACTGAGACCTGCCTCAAGTATTGTGTTAAGTATATAACACTACCTGGCACTACAATGACACTTAAAATTGTATAATGATGTTACATTATCAGTATCATATAGTTTAATCTAATAGCTGTACCTGCATTCAAACCAGCTCTTCTTTATTGGAGTGGTGAGTGTTGTAGAAGTCCCAGGCGTTTGCTTTAAGACCACATGGAAAAACTGATGTCCCTTCAGTTGCAGTTAACATTTACCAAAGAGTTTATACTATTTATTCATCTTTGTGGCAAGTAATATTTTAGCAAACCATAACTTTTTGTTGAAGCATGGCTTCATTTGTGATTGATTGGTTTGCCTTTCAGTAAATCAGGAATCAGGCAGACTATCAGTTTAAAAAAATCTGTGACAGTAAGTCCTACAATTTGTTTCCAATATTTACAGTTTTCAAATATAAATTAAGCTGTGTTATTATGTAAAATAACAAGTAAGGCAGCTGTGTAAAAGTCCTAGGCCAACATTAGAAATGTTGTTTTATCAGAGTGGTATAATGACCAAATATCATTATGGTCATATTGTTGATTAATTGGATCTAATTTGGGTTTGTCACTCCTTAAACTAATTTGAATCTTTGTCAGACAGGTCAACTTGGCATCCCGATGAAGCTGCCCAAATGTATTGGGATGGAAGATAGCCCATCGCAGGACTTAGCAGAGGTCACTGTTGCATTATCCCCCTGATCAGAATTCCCCTCCCACAGATATAAACAATCGTGCCTTTATTTGATGCTCGACCCAGCCGGGAGGCACCACTGGGACTCAGTGTCCCGGACACTGTGGTGGAGGACGACACTAAATACCAAAGATTGTCTAAATTATTGTATGATTGCCTAGTCCCCCAAAAAGCTGAGCATCATTTGTTAAAAAGTGTTTAATAATTGCATTTGCGGCCCAAATCAGACTTATGCAATTCACTGCATTAATGGACCAGCCAGGTACAGCAAGTCCCAGAGGGTCTGAGGAGAACAGGACCAAGTCAGACAGCAGGATCTGGAGTCAGACTCGAGTGTGTATGTTTGTGTGGAGGTGTGTACGGGTATTTCTGCGACGCGAGACTGAATGAAAGAAGAGAAAGGCAGAGTGAGAGTGGAGGAGATGAAGTGGCAGTAAGTGCAACCCAAAGGGGAAAAGCACTTCAGCGTCGGTTTAATACACCAGACCGGGGATTTGGCAGCTCGCCACACAGCAATTGTTTACCTTTTTGCTCACTGGCTGCATCTGTTCTGTTTTGTAAACGGCACTAAACTATCCGGCCGTAAACACTGGAATCAATAACAACTGTTTGGGGATTTCCCTACCTCCCCATGTTGCTTTTTTTTTTCCCCTTTTTTTGCGCTCTCTAGCCGTGCTATTTTTTTTCTCTACATCATTCAAACGTGTGTTGTAGATTTTATAAGCAAACTCTAATTTAGAATGTGCCGCTGAGGGAATCGATGCGTATTTACAGCTACAATGGAATCCATTTAGTGAGTTACGCCATGTCACTAACAATAGAGTTCTGCCCTTCTCTATTTTGAAATTTCTCAGCTCACCCAGTGCTATACAATACCATAGATCAACATCCATGTTGGGAAAAGCCAAAAGTTGCCAGGTGGGTGAATTAAAGGTACAGATTTCCATTGGAAGGAATGGGAAATATTAATATTTAGCTTATAGGGTAACCAGTCACCTGCACTGTCACCACCGGTCGCCATCTATCACTCCAGCATGGAATACTGGTCGCATGTGATGCTGGTTTGGTGGCGATGATGGTTTGGGAGGGTATAATTATAACTTGAATGGGAGACCAAACAGATAAAATCCACAGGGCTAGCGCTTACCAGTGAAACAAAATTTTATACGGAATCTGAAAACAAATTGTGCATTGGAAAACATTAGTAAATTTTATGTAGCAAGCTGGATGACTCTGACCAACCACCATCTACACCATCTACTTTTATAACCTGTAGGCAAAAATGAATAAATCATCACACATAGATAATGACTCAGATTTGTTACTTTGCTCCAATTAATCAATTACCAGATATGACACAAAACAGGTTAGGATTACGAAATGACACAATTTAACAGCTGAACATCTGACTTATCGCGCATACCTCAAACTAAGTAAATTATTTTAATAGTTTTTTTTTATTTGTCAAGCAGAGGCAAACGTATGGAATTACTCAATGTTGAGAAAACATGAACTCATCAACAAGATACAAAGAAAAAAATTGTACATAGCCATTTGTTGCTCTTTCTAAGGCTTTTGTGATGGCCTGAATTAATGCCTTTTCATCTTTATCTTTATAAAATAAATAACACCAATATAATTACCTACAATAAAAAACTAATATTATAATAATAGTATAATTTAATAATAATAGCAACACTGACAAAAATTATCCATACATATTACCAAATACCAAAGCGATTTGTCAAAGCATTAAAAAAAGTCTTTCTTGAAGAAAAACCTGAATTAATCATCACCAAAACTATTTCTGCCAGTGGAATTAGAAAAGAGCCCAAAATTTCAACGTAATCCTTTGCATTGGCAGTTAAGGTTCTGATTACCACCTTCTGTGTTCCTTCACCTTACATGGAACCCCATATCATAAACAAGTATTTACATTGTATTGACATTTTATGGTTTTCTCCAAACAGTTATAAAGATACTACTACTGCATGCTGTTTTTAACACAGCTGACTGGGAACTAATTAAACATCTTTTGCCACACTTATTATTAAATTTCCTTCTTAAAACCACGTTTTATACCTTTTCATTGTTTCAGTTGTTTCAGAATTCTCTTGTTACCGTCATGTTTTCTAAGTCCAACAGCTTGTTAAATTTAATAAGCACTCCCTTTAAACTGAAGACTAATTTGAATGTTAGACATGTGCAGGTATTTGTTTTAAAAATGCAAATTACAAGTTGATATATTTTTGAGTGAGTCCCTGTTTGTTTCTTCTACTTGATCTGGAAAAAATGATTTAAAATAATTTCAGTTGTTTGTGGTATGCTTCACAAAGCCAGGAGGTTCAGCTGTTGGTGTCAGATCTAAATATTCCATATGTCTTTTATAAAAAATATGTAACAAACTGATGAAGCATTTACATAGTCCTGCTAGCAGCATGGCAATTAACGTTCTCACCAGTGTTGCGTCTTTGCATTGTATCTTTGTTCCTGCTTCTATCCATCTCAGCTTGGTGGTTTTGTCTCCCTGTACTTGATCTGAGCGCTGTGCCCTTTGACTGACCTTCAGCTCAGCCATGGCATGTCTTTCTTCCCTGACTGTAAATGACATGGCTGGCTGCTTTCTGCACAGCAGCCACTTCCTCTCCATCACCATGTTGTAATAACCCCCATTACACCTCCACTGCCAGGGCCATCCTTTCCCACACAGCCTAATAGTTAGCTATGAGAGTGCTAGTTTAATAAGCCATTAATGGATGGGCAATAAATAGCCAGGCAATGGCTGCATGGGAACAAGACAAGCCAGCATGACAGCAGGCTATTAAGATCTCAGAGGTTCTAATAATAAAAAATGATCTGACATTGTGTGAAAGTGTTAGAGCTGTAAATACCTATTCATTTCCCACTTTTATTTTTTCTTTCTTTATTTTCAATCATTTGGATTTTTGTGAATGAATAGTTACCTGTTTTTATAAGACTATTTAATCTAAAGCTCATTATTTCTTGTGCACATGTAAAGCACCAATATTTTTTATACATTATATTTTTTATTATACAACCACATGCATCCTTGCCTAATTTGTAAGGGGATGTTTTATGTTTTCACTAAGAAATAAAAATCGTTGTCCTTTGGTATTCCAGCGGGCGTCGTTCTGCGGACTTTTTTTTGTGCAGTCGGTGGTGTACGAAAAAGCTAAATAATTTGCTCTTACATGGCTGCTTGAGCGTTGCTCAGTCCTCCCTTTTGCATTCACAAATTATCACCACCTGCACATTTATAATCATATATATTATATAATAATAAATTAATGGTATACACAAATACTGGTATGATTTAGTCTCCTAATATTTAGAATTGATTTCAAACAATTCAAAGGGGCAGTTTAGGTTATACAGTGGTACCTCGGTTTTCGAGTAGCGAGCACATTTTCCCATAAGGAATAATACAAATTGAATGAATCTGTTCCAAAACCCAGAAAATCCACACTGTGTAATGCATAAATGGAGTGTTATTGTGCAGGTGCTCCCTCATTTATGATTTACGATGTTCATACAACTCCATCATAAGTATCATGAGCCGTATAATATAGTTTAGTCTCAGTTTCTTTCCAAATTTCATTAACTAAAAGCAAAACACTTACTCTATTGGTGAACTCAATGCATTTTCAGTTGCCTTTTGTTACTAACTATTTGAATATCTTTTGGATTATATGCACTACAAATACAGTACTGTAGAACAAAGAAAAATAAGGAAAAACAGTAAACACAGCAGAGCTCTTTACTGGAAATGAGTGTTGCAAATGTTGTGATTTTAATTTGCTGAATCACTGTGTATTGAATTGTGAATCGTGAATCATGAATCATGAATCGAGTTTCAAGTGAAATTATGTCAGCAAGTAAACAACGAGTTCCGAGGTGGTCGAGAACCGACGTACCACTGTACAGTTTGCCATTTTTAGTTGGTTAAGTTGTGCTCTTGTATGGCAGTTCACCACAAAGTACTTCATACAGGAGAATACCCAGGCTCCAGACAGTTGCAGGACACCCATACTAATGAAGGTGAACTATAAGCACTGGTAGAATGTTGATCCAGGTGCCAAAGAGAAGCATCAGCAACAGCACATTAGCGCTTAAAGAGAATAGAATTACCTGCAAATGCCCTGTATGGGGTGGTCTGAAACAAGTCATCGCAGAAAAATCAATGAGTTTTACGATGTGGTCATCAGGATTTATGTGAATGTTCTCTGTTTAGATGTCCTGATGGAGAACGCCCCGTACCTGCAGGGACCCTTTGCCAGAACCACCTGTGCCATTAAAAATTGGGCCATATCTTCTGTCAGTAGCTGTGTCCTGATGTATGAGATCCATACAGGGACTGGGCTTCTCCAGAACCAGCACGAAATACTTTGGGTGACCGTACCATTTCAGCAACTTAATGACATTGCTACAGCGAGGTGACCAGTAGACTATGTACATTAATGCAACCTCTGTTGGATAAGGTTCTGCCTCACCAGGCAAAGATTAGAACAGATATTAATAGCTGGGTCTATTAAGGGTTTAAAAAAACTAAAACCACAATAACAACTTACGATGGTGATGTACTTCATGCTTGTATACATACTTAATCACAATACATTCACATATATGAAAAAAACACCAGATTAATTAAAGAGAAAGACAACTCAGGGGTAAACGTGGTTCAGGAAATCATGCTGTAAATCAGGTATTCCCTCCTGGATGTCAAACTGGTAGTGATCAGTGACAAAACAGCATGATTTAACGTTCACTTGTCTGCCATCTGCCTTCCAAACGCCAGCACCGACTGAACCTGAACCGTAGCCTCGTTTCTCCAGATCCTTGGCCTGAGTGTACTTGGTCCAACAGTATTCAGTAAAAAAAAAAAGCTTTGCTTTCTTTATACAATACAACCTAGATTGTCTCAATGAACCTCTCTCATGTCTCTCAAATATTATAGGATATTTAATGATGGGATATTTCATTTTCAAGTATCCCCTAGTTTTTGTAAGAAGTATATATCAACGTTACAGATCTGTGATTTTTTTAGTTCTGTTCGACATATGACAGCTGGAAAGACCATTGGAGGTAGAGCTGATATTTTGGACCAAAGGGCTTCCTGTCCTCTTGCTTTCCAGATCTGTTATTACAATCGTGCTATATAAATACATTAGTTGGTCGGCTGATATGGGTTTATTAATGGCCCATGCTGATATTTAGAGAGCAGGGTGACTGATGGCCGATAAATATAATGCCGAGATCGCATTTGTTTCTTGCAAATGATAAAACAAATAATAATAAATGAGACACAAAATCGCTGAACTTGAAAGAAAATATATAAATACACTGTTACTCTTTGCAGTCACACAGGTTTCTCTGCATTTTCTCCACTAGTTTTGAATATTGACCTCATGAGTGCAGATATTTTAAAGTAATCGACATTAACTGGTCCATTAATTGGTCTGGCACTAGTGAGCAGTATCAGACCCGACATCTGAAATGTATGTTAAGCATATATGTAGCCTGTTGGACAGATCTTGACATGGAGACCGACTCTCTTACATCATCGGAGAACTGATATTGGATATTTGACCTCTGGGTTACAGTTGTGTCCCTGTTTCCACAATGACACCCTCCTGGAGCTCCAGGGACTGGTAGTTCCTCCTGGTGGCTCCATTTCTATTAAGAAATTGGTGTTATTTGTGCTAATAAAGACTGATTTCAGGGAAAAGACACATTTGAAGTGGAGGAGTGCAAGATCTCTAGCATTCACCAGCTCCATGATGTCGTCATGGAGAGGCAGAAGAAGATTCCACTGGTAGTGGAGCTGTGGAGCTCTAGTGAACTCCATTTCCAAGAGAGATGAGGCAGTTCTGGAAAATAATGGTGGCCACAAAAAATATTGATGCTTTGGTCACAATTTGGCCATTTTCACTTAGGGGTGTAGCTACTTTTATTGCCAGTGATTTAGACATTAAGGGCACAGCAAATTTACACTGTTATACAAACTGTAGTCAGACTGCTTTACGTTGTATCGAAGTGTCAGCTTTAAAGTGTCTACACTTTATCTTAGTGTTGTCCCATAAAAATGTATTCTGAAATGGTTACAAAAATGTGCGTTGCATGCAGTTCTTTTGTTAAAATACCCTTTGTATTTACATTAGAGTAGGATGCACAGATGTTCTATAGCAATGTCCGGTCAGCGACCAATTCAGTAAGCAGAACCTAAGTCATTAGACGGCGAGTACCTTTACATTGTCAGACACCTGAATATGTTGTGCTTTGTTTAGAAGAAGTTTGGCATTTCTGACTGCATTCACATTGCTCATTGCATTTACATCTTGTTGAATACTCAACCTGGTGTACATTTCGACGCACTCTTAATCCAGAGTGTAATGCAATATGTATGTGAGCATGTATGATAATGTAAGAGACACAGTCCGTGCTTGTTGTGGAGCTTCATTTTGATGGTAAAGAATGCTCATGAAGATTGTGAAGAAGCTCTCCATGCATTCATGCAGCTGTTTTCTAACGCTGCTCCACAGTCTCTCTCAGTCCCTTTGGAGCCCATTAATAAAACACTGGAGAACTGAGATACGCACAGACACACACACACACACAAAAACACAAATGCACACAAACATACATACCTATATGAAAACAGACTTTTGTATTCTGTGGTGTCCACTAGACAGCTCTTGGCTTTAACATTTGCATCATAATAATAACATATGCTGACTGGAATGTACAATTTAAAATGATAGCCAAATACAGATACTGCTGCTCCATCACTCTAGACCAGTTTTATCTGCGAAATAAACATATATTGACATATTTGTTTGTTCCTAAAAATACATTAGGATCAGAAGCGATCTTGTTAGTTATCAGGTCTGCGGGCAAGGGAGATGGATGGGTATGCGGAGCGTATCAGTTTCCTTTATGCATGTTTATTCTCATTGTAGAAGTCTGAAACCCACCAGTTAAGAGAAGTGTTTGGTAGCCCTGACTATACTAAAGCTCTTGTTGGTTCATGACCTTTTTTACTCACTGCAGGGGTCGTGCATGTTGTAGGCGGTTTTGGGTGAGCACCATTTACAACCTATGTAATCAACATAATTAGCCTTTTTTATATTATAGCTTCAAAGACAAAGGTCTTAAGAGTTATAGCAGGAATTTAAAATCTGTCTTGCATCCAACCTAGTTCCATCTAAATAGCAGAAAACTAGTCTGAGCAAACTCTTCTGACACCTGCTGACAGAAAAGAGAATCACAGTCTTGGAAAAACTTGAAAACATGGTGGAATGTTTTCAGGTTTGTGTTTCAAGTTTTATAAAAGATTCAAAGCTAAGAATTACAGTATTGTAGTGTGTATTAATTATTCATATTGTTTATGTGCCTTTTAACATTAGGTTTTTGTTTTAAATTAAACACAAAGTAAAGTATCTAAACTATTATGTGACTTTGGTAATGTCGGGTCGGCATCCACTGCACTCAATAATATGAAATACAGACCTAAACAGTGCATACCTATGGAGCCCTGCTGGTGACATCACGGCCATGACATAATAAGGTGTGGAAATGAGATCTAAAAATATAGAAATTAGTAAGTTGTGGGAATGAGATAATTAATATTACTAATATGATTATCTCATTTTTATGTATTAATTATCTTGTTTCCACACCTTACTTAATGTGCAATATGTGTAATGTGCAATATGTGTAATGTTCAATACTCACCATTTTCCACTGTTCGTGTTTTAAATTTTAAGTATTTTTACATTTTTCCTGTTCTGTCCTCTGCACTGCTGTAACACTGCAATTTCCCCATTGCGGGATTAATAAAGGATTATCTTATCTTATCTTATCTTATCTTATCTTACTAACTCATGTTTTACACATTAGGATCTCGTTTCCACCTCTTAATACCTGTACATACAACTATACATGTACCTGTACCTGTACCTGTACAGTCAGCATGGAAACGGGGAAGTAGTGGTTTTGGACAAACCTGTTTATAAAACTTGGATTATATGCAACTGGCAACTTATTTCCACATCTTAGTGTGAAACGGTGCATCAGTGTTGTTAGCGATATCCAGATTGTGATGCATATCATAACATGTAATGAAGCTTCAGAGCATATAGAATGTGAGGAGAATTTTTTTGACTCAATCATTGTCTCTATTTTTGTCAAATTCTGCATAGAGACTGATTAATATGTGTGATATTTTAGAATTAACTCTCTAGAGACATTCTCATAACACATTGGTCAGGTTAGTACTTAAAAGTAGGACTGTGCTAAAAACTTGATACAGCAGCATATCATGATATTTATTTTTTCAGTATTCTATATTGATTTTCCACTCGATTTGTTATTTTTTGAAGGAAAAAACACATTTTATTCGGGAGCATAAACGATAATCTCCTGCATCATGCATCAGATAAAGTTTGGAGTTATGCTATGTTACAGGAAAGTTAATATAATTCAAATAATATACATTTTTATATAGCTCTCCTCTGTAGTATTGCTTAGTGAAACCACATTTGTACTCGTTAGTCACATTAGCTTCATCCATCTAGTTCAGAACTAAATGCCTTGGTGGATCGACTGCATGTACAATAAAATTGTGTAATTCTTAACAAGCTTTCTTAAGAAGTCCCTTTTTTAAACCTCATGTTTATAGCCCCTCAGGAAGATCCCAGCCGTGGCAGAAACTTCTACCTGACCTCCCACCAGCTGAACTGCCTGGCCCAGCTGGCCTCAACGCTTCTGGAGCTGGAACGGCGTGTGGAGGATCTTTCAACTGAGCTCAGCTTCCTTAACTGTGCAGGAGAGCCCACATCCGTTCTTAGAGGTACAGTCTAATGTCTTTAAATTACAAAAATGCTGTGTATAGAACAAATCACAGAACAGGGCTTAGTGCTAGCTAGTGGTGTTTAAAAGACAAAGTAAATTAAATATGTTTAGGGGTTGTTGTTTCATGGTTATTATGACATAATCAAGATCCATTTTATTAAATTAATATTGAAATATTAAGTTAATTAAAAAAAATTAAACCATCAGTATGGATTTTAAAGGGTATCAAACGCTTGCTCTAACTCTCACGTCATTGTTTCGCACTTGTGAATACATTTTTGGATATACCATTTTGGATACTCTCATTCTCTTCATTACATTTTCTGTTTAAATAGAAAATGCTTCTAAAAAAGAAACTTGAAATGTTTAAATAACAGAGAATGTGATTAAGAAATGGTGGCACTTGTGAGTGGAAACAATAAGCCAGTGAACAGGATTGCTTGCAGCCCAGGGCTGTGTCAGTGGTGTGTGGGGGAGTGAGAAGTCTAAAAAACACAATTACTGTAATGATAATAAACATTACAAGACCCTCAAGAGGGCCCCGGATTTGCATCGTTTGGGTGATCAACGTCCGGTGCACAATATTGTTCGCAATGGCAGGAACAACCCTAGACAGGGTGCCAATCCATCGTGGAGCGCACACACACACACACACACACACACACACAGCCACTTTAGAGACACCAATGAACCTAACACGCATGTCTTGGGACTGTGGGTGGAATCCGGAGTACCCAGAGTAAACCCATGCAGACACAGGGAGGGCTCCACACAGAAAGCACCCAGGCAGCTCCACCCTGGGTTTGAACCCGGAACCTTCTGGCTGTGAGGTGCTACCCACTGACTTGACTCATACAAGTTTAAGGAAGTGACTCACTGGCCACCTTTGGTATACCTCCTTGTTTTTACACTCATGTACCATTTTATCAGGTCCAATTGCCATATTGATGCACTTTATAGTTACAAATGCAGTTTATAGTTACAGTTTATAGTTATATTAGATGATTACATTACTGGCTGTTGTTCATCGAAATTATATTATTTATAATATATTGCACTTATTATATTCTTAAAATATTACATAAGTACATAAATATATAATAAATACACGCTTTGCTTCTTTTTAATGCCACAGTTTGTGTGTAATATTTTAATATTATTTCCCCCATGATCCCTGTGTTGATTGTTTTCTTTAATATCACATCTGACGGCGGCAGGTGGTGAAGTGGTTAAGTGATTTTTGCTCTTCCTCATCCAAGAAACCATTTAAGCTATTTAAAGCTGATTTTCCAGGAAAGCCACTTAGACGTGCAATTGTCCGGGTTTCTGGTTTTATAGGAGCTAGTTGAACGGATCTTATATGGCCTGCAATACTTTATCTGTACTCTCCTCTCTGTATCTCCCTTTCTCACCCTTTCTCTTGCTGAGCGTCTTTTCCGGCTCTGAAAATTGAGAGCTGACTTTTTTGTGCCTGTAATGAAAGTGACTGGTGCATGTAGTAATTTCTATAAAGGTTACATTAAAAAACAAGACATGCAGAAAAGACCTCAATTTACAGAGAAGTAAACAGCCTTTAAAGGGCAGTTATCCAAATCATTAATTCGGGCAATCAAATGACTTAATTACCAGAAATTCATCAGATGAGCTTAAAGGTCAAAAAGTGACACCCCGGCTGTTTCCTTTCCTCCTCGGCCCAGCGAGCCTCTCGTTCTCGTTAAGCTAAATTGCCTTGCCCAGGGTCTCACATTCAAAGAGTCTGATTAGAAAAATGTGCTCTTGCATGGACTTTTAATTCGCCGGATACACACAGCCACATGCGCACACACGCACACACACACACACACACACACACACACAAATCTTATCCTCCTCTTCACTCCTGCCATGGATTACCCCCAATCTGGAGGTCAAATAAACTCCACCATCTATTAATTTGAATTTAAGACAAAGCTCAGGCGTGGAAATAACTGTAGCTTTTTTTGCTTTTAATTTTCATAAGGGATAGCAAATATTTTTTTATCAGCAGGGCATTGGTACTGCCCTGGTACCTTGGTGTAGGGTTACCAAAAGGGAACTCTAAGGTCAGCGCCATATTTGGTCCCACTTTGTTGCAAATTTCATTTCAATTTAGTTAGATTGAGTACATTTATGATAAGACAGTGTTGCTAAGCAGCTGTACTATTTCGTTTTATCTTAAGCAACTTTAATAATTTTGTAATAATATTCATTATTTTATTACAGTCTGTGGTTTTATGTTCTCCATTTTATTATACTCAATAATATTTGTTTTCTTTTTCATTTATTATTGTCTATAGTTAATTATATTTTGTTGTATTTATTGTATTTTAGATTCAGTTTCTATATATTTAAACTATTATTATAAATGGATTAGTCAAGTAATTTCATTTGAGGGTAGTAAATCTTGTGAATCTTGCACCTTACAAGGTTTTGTAATCATATTTGGGGATTTTTTTCTTGCAATTGTCACCATAAGTTTGCTCAGTTGGGACTTCTGGCAAAGACGGTTGTAAAGCTGCTTTGAGACAATGCTCCATTGTGAAAAAGTGCTATAGAAATAAATTAGACTTGACTTAATTAAAACTGTAATCTACACCACAAATGAGCAGCCAGAACTGACACTGGCAAAGAAATTCTTTCTGAGATGCCCAAGGAAGAAACCTTAACAGGCATCAAATCAAACAAAACGTCAACTTGATTTAATTATTAAGAGTAGCTGAATATTAAGATCATAAGCAGTATGTTTAGATTAGCATGCTGTAAATACCAACCTTTAAGAGTCTACAGTCTGTGCAGTAGTAATCTTGGAAGTTGGGGCATTTGAGTCTTCTTTTGAGATGAGTCACTGCAGCAGTAGTTCCGGTAAATTTAAAATGGTTTTATTATTCAGGGTTCATACCAGCATTGACTCTGACCTCAGTACACATCCAATCCGACAAAGACAGAACACAAGAGAAGGACTGGCGGAAGAAATATAGAGTGCAACTAATGAACTGGGAGTTTTTTGCAGTTTTTTGGACAAATGATCGATAAACACACTTTGCAATTTTGCCTTGAACAGTCATTGATATTCATTCATTTCCATAGCCACTTTACCCACTTCAGCCGCAAGCCGTTGCAGGGCGTTTGCAGCAGCACATTGACTCAATCACACCGGGACACTTTAGAAATTGACCTAATGAATGTTTTTTGGAATTGGGAAGGAAACCAGTTTAGGAAACCCCAGAGACATGAGCAGAACTTGCAAACTCCATACAGCTTACTTGTAACAAATGCTGTTTCGTAAGTCTGTGTGCCTAAACAATTGTAAGTAGTACCTGTCTGTTGATCCTCCCACTACCTGTACAGGTAGAACCTGTATGGTTTTTTAAACCGTTATTGTGCGATTTACACGTATAGCGAACGTACAAACAAGAACTACTGTTGCTTACGAACTTTGTTCAT
>JAUZSU010197397.1:0-11795 GCA_034780255.1 Parotocinclus maculicauda | reverse complement strand
CTGCTGAGATGGTGATGATGAAGACTGAGAGGTTCCCAGTTTCTTCAAACAGGTCAAAGCAATCAATAAAAACTGTAAACATTTAATTGTTGGGTAATAATTTAATAATAAATTAGATATTTACACCATTTAGCAGAAGCTCTACCCACATTGTCTGACAACTGAGCTGGGCAGATAATAGTCTGGCAAGAATTGCACCTTGGCTCGGTTAAGCACCTATTTAACTATTATAATAAGTGAGTAATTCAGTAACATCTGCAGGTTTGATAATTAAAATTGATCAACTGAGGTGTACAAGTTATGTTAAATTTATACTTGCCTCAGCAGCGGCTTTAAATGGGTCTGGAACGAGACCTGTACATCATTTTTTTTATTTTTGATCAATTAAGATATTCATGTTCTTGGCAGTGAACCAATAATTTAAGGCAATGGGACATCTAAACACTCTTACTCTGGTTAAAAAAAGGGAAGTTGTCTAGACATAACTAAATTCAGTTGCTTTTAAGCTTTGTTGATTAGTGAATTAAATATTTCTTCAAGTTGTCTGACTGATTCCTCCTAATTACATTTGTACCTACATGGGTAATAGTAGTTTTACTTTTAAACTCAGCAAATGATTGCATATATGTATAGAGAATAGAGAATCACTGTGCCATTTAAAAAACTATAAAGCCAAACATCTCAACAAAACCCCCAGAATTGTATTTGCAGTATCCAATGCAGTGGACAAGCTGAAGAAAACAGGAGCCAAACTGGAGTGTTAACATGTGATAAACAGCACACAGGTCGAACACACAAACCACAGTGGTACAGAAACAGCTTGGAACTGGATCTGAAACAGAAACAAAATCAGAAACTATAGGCTGAGGCATGGGTTGGATGGGTTGGATTTGGATGGAAGGATTGAATGGGTTAGCACCACACTGGGAGAATAAATGAGCTGAGCCAAATCTGGAAGCTGGAAGGTCTTTAGCAGAGGCAGCCAGCAAAACAGGGCTGCAGCATAAATTTAAGACATCCAAAAATGCTTAAAAAAAGGAACATACTGTAATACATAAATAAGGAGTTTTATAAAAAAAAAGTGCATTGGGCAAGCTGCGTTATGTTTCTTGCAACATTGTGTTAGTGTGTTTATGTGACAAAATCTGTTGTTGCACACTACAATCTTTCATTTCGTAATTACTTCGATGTGCTAAATTAAACTTTACCTAGGAAAACTCTCATTTGGCTCCAGTTTCAATGCAACCAATAGTTTGTGTTTTACTGTTGCATAAAATTATAATTAATATTATAACATATAGTTATTAATTTTGAAAATATAAACATGCAAATGTATTGTTTAATAAATGATTCATATGAGGAAACTCAAATGTATATATATGTATTTGAATGAATCTCTTCACATGCCCAAGCATAGTCATTGGACTGTATGAAATAAGCCCTCAGTAATTGGCTTATTGGGTCTTTTTTAAGTGTCTTTTGTGTCCAAGCATTATCCAAGAATTATCTCTGTTAACTGTCCAGCAGCAAGCACTGAACGTTTTTATTTACTCTATATTTTCCCTAGTTGCAATTTCCTGGTGAAATTACTATGCTCGTCACTGACTGCTCTGCAATTTGATGCAAAGAAGACTAGATAAGAGTGCAATAAATACATTTTTAAGATGTTACAGACAATTTCTTTATATACCTAAAAGGGACTTGTCTCCAACTCAGAAGAGTCTGGCCTTGTGTTTCCAAGGAAAGGTGTTACCACTAACTGGAATCTATGCAGTCTTTTTCTTGCGATGAAGCAAAGGGTAAACCTCCATATCTTTCAGAAGCACACGAATCTGAGGACCAATGAAGACTCCTACTGAAAATGTACTTCTGCATTTTTGCATTGCATTCATAAACTTCTTCATAATGAGACTTTTATAGAGTTGTGTGATGCAAGTTTAATTAGGTTTGTGTCATCTAGCTTTCATTGGTAATTCAGAGAGGATGCAATAATGTTGGTGCAACCTTTGCCTAAAGTTGTATCAAAGGCTGTGAGAAATATCTACAACACCCTTGTATCATGAAAATTAGAGCCAATATCAAATTTGAAACATAATTTTCAGCAAAATTAATTAAGTTGAACTCTTTCCATGTCTGACACAATTTTGCCCTAGTCCAGTGTAATTAGCAAAGTATATACTGCAATGAAAAATATTATAACGTTGTTGTAGTTTAAGTAGTAAAGCAATAAAACAATAATGATTGCAGTACTAATTGCCTGAAAAAGAAGTCAGACAAAAACAGCTTAATATAAGCTACAGTGACCTCCCCTTACACATGAACAATGGGATGTCAAGTCTAATGAAGCTTGATCAGCAGTGGTCTTTTTGGTAGGGTAGCAGCCAAGAAACCACATTTTCTAAAGGGGAGCACGAAAAGGCAAAAAATGAAGATCAGTGGAGGAAAGTATTACACAATGACAAATCCAAGTTTGATAGTTTTTGCATCCAATCATCTACAATATGGTATATATAGTAATTGTATAATTGCTAAAACAATAAATCTAATACTAGCCTAACATGTTTGCTTATAAAAGTTATAGAAAGCAAAGAATACTAAGAAAGCAAATCAAACATCTAGAAAACTAAGAGAGAGTGTAACATCGTGAACATCTTTAAGGACCACAGTAGGATAGCAGATTGAAAGGAAAGCAATAACAAAGTCAAGAGAAAGGGAGAAAATGATGCCTGACCTAAAGAAGTGTTAAAAGGTAAATAATTTTTTTAATCATAATCTGAAGAGAATTGTATTAAAAAATAAGAAAGCTTTTATACAAGTATGGGAGATTCGGGAAAAACCCATGTCAGCAGTACTGATTCAATTATGTTAGTGCACACCATTATCTTCCTGCTTTTTCCCAAAGCTCAACGTATCTCTAATTTGTGATGATCAGTGCTACAGTGCATGCTGTAATAGTAACCCTGAGATCACAGGATCTAATTCTCACTTACAGTTGCACAGCCCACACTCTATCTGTCCCGCAAATGAATACATACTGTTGTTATAATAATTTCAATAATGATAATGGAGGGCAGCACAGTGGTTCGGTGGGTAGCACCACAGCCTCACAGCAAGAAAGTCCCAGGTTCAACCCCAGTGTGGAGTGGTCTGAGTCCTTCCTGTGTCTGTGTGGGTTTACTCCGAATACTCAGGTTTCCTCCTACGGTCCAAAGACATGCTTGTTAGGTTAATTAGTGTCTCTAAAGTGCCCCTTAGTGTGTGTGCGCCCTATGATGGATTGGCGCCCCATCTAGGGTTGTTTCTGTCCTTGCACCCAGAGTTGCTGGGTGGGCACCGGCTGGCCACCAACCCTGTGTGGATTAAACAGAAGATAATGAATAAATTAACTATTATTGATTTTTTCCTTTCCTGGGGCTTCCATAAGAAGCCTCTAAAGCTTCCAAAGGGTGAAGCCAGTATCAGTTAGTGTCTGGGCCAAAATTAACCACCCACCATGATGGTTTACATGTTCTTCCCATGTCTGAGTGGTTTACTTGATTCCAGGTTTCCACCCAAATCTGAAGACATGCATTAATACAACTGGTGTCTCCCTGTATGAGGGAGGGAGTGAGTGAGTGAGTGAGTGCATGTCCAGTCTGCAAGTGCCAAGAGATGGATTGCTGCCCTGTTCCTGCCTCGACAATCATGAATTTGATTACGCAGATATGAAAATGAATGAACATCTATGCAATTAGATTCAAACGACTTTAAACACTTTCATTAGACATTTTAAGTGAAAATATTCCCTGTGCTGCACAGTTCAAAGTTCAAAATCCAATATGGGCTGCTGCATCCCACTCTGTGTGGATTCAGCAGCTGGACTGAATAAAGCTTCTACTGTTTGTAATTCACAGCTCATTACACAAGCAGGGCAGGTCGTGATTCATCTGGAAATTGGCAGAGTTAGGAACAGATGGGGAAACAAACAGTCCTCCACATTTAACCTTTCTAAAAGGTGAGTGTTTATTAGTGAGCAGCTGTGCAAAAAAATGTGCTGCAATATTTAATTTGTGAGTTTCTGTCAAATTTACAAATGTTGATGGCTTTATATGTAGTTTTATATATGTATATTTGTTATACAGACCAAAAGTCCACACAGTGTCTTTGACCTCCTCTTTGGTAAAAGTATGTTGGAAACTTTAGTGATTAATTCAAAGCATCATTTATCATGGCTCCTTTTACTCCTCATGTAATGACAGCATTCACCCTACTGAAATTCTGTTACTAATAACTTTGTGCTAAGCATCAGCATAGATTGTCCATTAAGGATAATTGTTTCTGCCCATTCCTCAGGAATGATATTTGGTGATGAATCTGATTGCTTAGGAACAATAGGAATGATTGGAAATTGAAATGAATATATTCAGATACAATATGACAATATGACACAAGTCTGCTAAAAATATTACATTTTCTGTTGTTTTGACTGGGATTCTCTAAAATAAGGTTAGTGCTATGTTTGATAAGCCATTCAGATCTAATCAGAAACGTCTTTTTCAAAAGAGCCGTAGTATCGATTCCACTAACAATGACCCTACATGTGTTTTCTCAAAGATTTTGTACTGTTGTAATAAAAAATAATATGGATTTCTTATTTGTCTGAAGACACGTACCATGGTGAGCCCACAATAAAGCATTGCTGAACTATTGGCACTAGTGAGCACCGTGTTCTTAGTCCTCAGAATATGGATAACAGCAGCAAGAGTCAGAGATTGGATAAATGGGTTTTTCATCCACCAATATTTTGTGAATTTTGCTAATGTGCAAACAAAAATCTGAATGGAAAAATTAAAACATTTACTTTGTCGACCCCTCTGATTGCGAATGTAATCAATTCATTCATTATCTTCATCAAATCCAAATTATTTATCCATTATCTTCTGCTTGATCCACACGGGGTCGCAGGCCAGCCAGTGCCCACCCGGCAACTCTGAGTGCAAAGGCAGGAGCAACCCTAGACGGGGTGCCAATCCATCGTAGGGCACACACACAGACACACACACAGTCAAACACCAAGTGCCACTCTAGATACACCAATTCACCTAACATGCATTTCTTTGGACTGTGTAAGGAAACCGGAGTACCCGGAGTATACCCACACAGACACGGGAGGACGTGCAGACTTCACACAGAAAGGACCCAGGCCACTTCACCCTGGGATTAAACCCAGGATCTTCTCGCTATAAAGAAGCAGTGCTACCCACCGAGCCACTGATGAATGTAATTGTTAATCATAATGTACCTTATTAAGCAGATAACAAAATTAATGAATTAACTAAGAGGTGGAACACACACACAAACACACACACATTTCAGCCCTCATTAGGTGGACCACTGCTAGTCCTTCCTGGCAAAACCAAACTGCAAAGAACACAGCAAAAAAGATTGTAAATAGCTGTTAAAGATTATTTTACTAAAAGCAAGTTAAATTCCCCAATTATTTAATGCCGCCAGTAATCATAGTGTCCTACATCATCTAAAGTTTATGAACATAACTGTAGTGGATGGAAATACTTGATTGTTTTTTTTTTTGCTGATTTTCATGCATGCTTATTACATTTCTGAAACGTTTGGATGGAAACCCACCTATAGTCGAACTGGCTTAGACTACACAATATTGCACCAGTAAAGGACAAAACAAAACAAAAAAAAAACCTGGACAAAATCTTGTTACCATGTAAGATGCTGCCTCTTGTTGGCTCAGCATGGCTGACATAGGTAGAGTTGCAATAATGATGAACAGAGTGATGCTGATTAATGACTCCAGCTTTATCAAGTATAAAGCTGCTGATCTCCATAATAAGAGTCTTGGTGGTGCTGCATATTTTATAGCCTCCTGATGAGCAGGGAAATGGGATACCAGAAAGACAGAAAATCATCAATCCATTGCACACATTTTCTAGCAGTGAGTGTGTGCCAAGTAAAATCAGGATGAATTTAGCTAAATCCATTCCAATGTACTGTATATATTTCTTGAAATGTGGAATAGAGGTTTAAACTTGAAGGTGAAATAATAGAAAAGATTTATGAAACGTAAAACGCTACAGTAACCAGGTTCAGATGAGCCCTTTCTCTTCTGGTTAAGCCAATTTGAATTAATTTCAGAATTTCTAAATCTTGACAAAATAAAATAAACAGTTTTAATTTGACTTTAGCAGTTATCGTCACTTAGACTGTTCTTGAAAGATTCAGGATTCACTTCAGAGATTTTACTTGCATTCTTTTTAACAAAGCTTGTTGTATACTTCTTTTACTGAATGATCAGTGAAGTGTTCAAAATGCCTTTTTTTGTTGCAGTGAAGTGTCTAACATGCATGAAATTGCTTCAGTTATATAGATGCATAACTAGTAAGTGCTTTATACCTGTGTGGGTGGCAGTGAGTCTGGAAACAATGAATACAGCTGGGGAATACACCTTGGGCATGGTAATACTCACTCATTATCAGTCACACCTAAATGAACACTCGTCCACTCACACCCCATGGCAATTTATAGCTGCCAATCCACGACTGGATTGCTACTGGGAGGTTGGAAAGAACAGAGTAGCTAAAGGAAATAAAATGAAAACATGGACAGAGCAAACTCCATAGAATTGTGGCTAAAAAACTGCTTACTAATTACTGTATATCCTGACTAACTGATGAAAGGTTCTCTATTTCTGTTAACCAGTATGATTTGATTATGAGCAAATGCCTATCTGAGCTTATTTGAAAACATTTAACCTAATAAATCACATTCCTAAATTGCACATAACACATGAACTAAACCCCAACATATAAGGCCACGAGCCATGTACTGCACACTGGAATTGGGAACAGCCCTTTAGGGGAGCAAAAGGCGCTGTACTGTATATGAAATTATTGTTTATTAAGAGGGAACATTCAAATAACAAATAACTTGTAAAAACTATTCTTAAAGTCTTTGCATCGCTTTTCAATATTGTTTTAAGAAAATATTTTTAATAGATATATTTATCATTTGTTAACTTTTTTTTTTTATTTTTATATAAAAAAAAAAAAATCTAAACATGTCCCACATATCTAGCCCACGTGTCAGAAAATCATTGTATAAAATTAAACACTTATTTATGAACACATTGAAGATGTTTAGGAATTATGTATGTATAACTTTTCAAGTTCTGACTAGATGTTTTGACATATGTTCAAATATTATCTAAAATAATAAAAAACGTGAAGCTTATTGATATAGAGTTACATGGACTGACTGGACTAAATAATGTGACCAACACATAGTGAGAGCTTATCAGACTAAAACTCTACATAATAAAGCATATAACATGATTAAAAAAGCAAGCATCCGCTATCTGTGTGCAACTATTGGCCACTGAAAAATGCATGTCCAAATAATTTATCTTATGATATACTTGTGTAAAACAGCCAATCTACACAGGCCATGTACTAGTATGTATCAGACAGGCAGTTATGGGCAATTTTGAGAGAGGTACGTAGATGTCAGCTTATCTGTGGTAGGTGTAAGAGGCAGTTTGTAGAAAACTATTCACCCAGTTGCACATGCAAATGCTGTGAATCAGAGAAAAGAATCTATAAAAACCAATGCAAAATTTGAGCTGGCACTATTGTAAATTTGAGCAGTTATTACCATCATTTTTGACACTAGGATTGGAACTGAACCAGTTCTATATTTTATTTAATTAGGTTAGGGCTATTGCACATAATTGCATTCAAATCACAAGCCTCGTCTAGAATTTGAATCCAGGCCCTTAACTGCCATTTGCAGTAGCTTACTCTTACAACTGAGCAACTGGATCTTCTGACCCAAAGGCAAAAGGACCCAGGAGTAATACCTGAAATAATCACACCCACACCAGGAGCGGAAGCATTGTATAATATAAACATATAAACACTTAGTCAGAATGTCCTGCTTTCAAAACACAGCCATGAGTCTTAAAGGTTCATTGTGTTTCCAGAAAACCCTTCCTGAATATAAAATAGGACTGAACTCCTTCTTCCATCCATCCTCAGCTTTCCACCAAGCTCGATAGGAGGCAGGGCTGATCTTTCATTATCGACAGAACCATAACTCTTTGACCTTCAGCTACATGAGTAATAAGTGGAGTTGTTCTTGCCAGTTGTAAATCCATGATGAAAAATGCATTTGTGAGCATCAAACTGTGCAAAGTGATGATTGTTCTGAAAACAATTAAAGATCAATCCATCAGAAAGATCAATTAGTGTGTGTGTATGAGTGTGTGTGTGTGTGTGTGTGTATGTGTCTGAGAGAAGCAAGGTGATCAAATGAAGACATTAGATTCGTTGTTCACTTTTGTTTTTCATCTATGGTTTCTATAACATTAGAAATGTATAGGTAGAAGGACAAATGTCTTGTATTAGTTTTTTCGGAGTTTTCCTTCTTCAAGTGGCATTTCTTTTCCTTTAGATTGCATTACACTACATTAAACAATAGACTGCTTCCATACAAGATAAAAGCTCGTTTACCATTTTAAACTATTGAAAAACAATGTTGTTTTAATCATGTCGAGATAATATGGACATGTTTTAAACTAAAGAAATGGTGTCTACTAGCGGAGCTTAAACATAATTTGAAAATTTTATCTTCCTTTGCAACAAGACATATCAAAATGTCATCCCTATTGCAGCTTTAATGGTCGGGACCTCCAACCTTTGTCTGGTGGGTGGTCTGGCTGGGCCAGGCTTCGGTCTTCCTGATCTTGATTTGTGCATCCTTGCCTTAGAATAAGGGCAGAGCTGGTGGTTTATAGTCAAATAGATTTATGGTGATCTGGGATTCTGGGTAGCTGTCTTTTTGCCTCATTAGTACGATCACTCAGGTTTGTTGATTGCTGGGCAGGTGTGGTACCTTCTGGTTCTCCTCTTTCTAGCTATGCAGCTATTGTTAATGCTGCCAGAGTTTAATGCAGAACATTTTATCAGTGATTGTTAATAAACACAGCTCTTAATTAATAATTAAATAATTTTTTTATTTTTCCTCCGAGCTCATGTTTAAGCCCCACACACTAAGATGCTCCTCTACTTCAGAATCACAAAACATACTGGTTTTTATCAACAGAAACCAGTGCCGCCATACATTAACTAAGCAATGCTTAGCAAATGTGATGGATAATTTAAAAAATGCTTTGCAAATTAAGTGCATATGCAAAAAATAAAGAAATACCAAAAATAATAACAGAATACAAGTAAAGTGCAGATATTAGAAGAGGTATTATCTTAGGTAGCAGTCTAATTTACTGGCACACCCCCACCATGACTGAGGTTCAAGTCTTGGGGGTGTCTTTTGGCACATCATATATTGGCATAATACAGTCACAATGCAGTGACTGCCTGGCTTTTTCTGTTAAAAACCTAAGCATACTTTTCTAGCCAAACGTATTGTAACAGTGAGGCCAATTCTTCTATTTTTGCTGTAGACTGAAAACATGAATATAAGACAAATATAATACAAAAAACAATGTTAAAGCTTTTATTTTTCCAGGTATTTATATCTGGATCTGATACACAATTCAGAAGATAAAAGGACTGGCCTCACTGTTAAAATTCTTTTTGAGGGGATTGTGTGTGTATCTTGAAAATACAAGAAAGAATAAAAGAAAGCAACAAGTGCAAGTGAGTCCTAAAAATAAAACTGGAGAAGAAAGACTAGAAAATAATAGCAATTTAAAAATTAACATAGTACTTACTAGGGCACGTTCAGCTCACAGCCCCAGCATTCTTGGTTTGATCCCAACCTTGGAATATGATATGATCACTTGCACGTGCCAGTCTGCACATCCTCCCTGTTTTCATGTGGGTTTACTCCGGGTACTCCGGTTCCTTCCACGTTTCACTTTAATAGGTTAATTGGTGTTTCCAAAATGTTCCCTAGTGTGTGAGTTTATGTGTTCCTGCCTTGCTCAATGTGCCACATTCTGACCTGTATTAAAAAATGAATAAGAAAATAAATGAATGAGTCCTCAATGGATTACGTTATGGATTAAATTGTACAATTGGCATGTTTGTTTTTAGCTCAACAGGAACACATCTGAGAACATTTAGCAGGTTGCTGTAAATATACATTTATTTTTATTTTATTTAATTTTAACAATACACAGCTAAACAAAGAGCTTAGCCTAGACCTCAAATAAGCAGCTAGTGATGACAGTGGTGAGAAAAAAACTCCCTTATGCACAAACACCTGGAAAGAATCCAGACTTAAACTGAGAATGCACTCTTCTCTGGGTGAGGGCAGACAGCAGAATTAAGCCTTTGATAAAAACTTGTTTAACCTGAGAGTTCTCTCAGGTTAACTGAAAAGCTATTGTCTTTCATAGGTTACATAAAAGTGGAAAGGATAAATATTTTAATGATCTACTTTAAAATTTAGATCTCCAAATTTAGTCCAGACTCAAGAGAAAATGATAGGCCTTTTAGTGCTGCCTGCTTTCATAAGACTAGTCACCAGCAGATGGTGTGTTTAGTTCGTAGTGTTTCAGCTCTGATGTATTGGAGTCTGAGACCTAATGGGATGTAAAAGAAAAGAGTTGAGCTGAAGTGATCACATGCAGATGCACTGCCTTACAAGCACTAATATACACTACTTACAAACATTAGGGGATATTTCATTAGAGGATAGTCCAGTTTGAAAAATCAACTACTTCTTGTGAGCAATATACTTGATATAAATCTATAAACCATTGTGGAGTGTTCTGATGGAGTAATCATGCTTGCTTATGGATTTTATCTACTTTCCTGGAAGGCTCATTGTTTTCACTGTGATGTTGCCATCATGAGATCTGTTTTAAATTTTTTTTTTAAACCAAAAAGAGACAATAATATATAACTTCTGTAAAGTGATGTTTGATGCCAAAAGTATGGTTTTTATAACCTGAAAAATTATTACAATTAACAAAGACAATATACAGACTAGACCTATAAAAGGAGTCAACTGAAATATGACTGGACTTAACACAACAATGATTTTCTGAAGTGTTCCTGAGCCCATGTGGTAATATCCACTACAGAGTGATGTTGATTTTTAATACAGTCCCGCCTGAGGGATCGAAGGTCACGGGCATTCAGTGTTGGTTTTCGGATGAGATTTCTCCAGATTCTCTGGATCTTTTGATTATATTATGGACTGTAGATGATGAAATCATCCATCATTTATCATTCTTTGCAATTGCATGAAATTGCAACCACCTTGTTTGTGAACGACTGAGCCTTTTAGGGATGTTATCTTTATACCCAATCATGACACTTGTTTTCAATTAACATGTTTACCTGTGGAATGTTCCAAACAGGTGTTTTTTAAGCATTCCTCAACTTTCCCATTCTTTTGTTGGCGCTGTCACTGTTTTGGAACGTGTTGCAGGTGTCAAATTCAGAATTAGTGAATATTTGCAGAAAAATACAAATAAAGTTGATCCGTTTGAACAATAAATATATTGTCTCTTGTCTAGTGTATTCAATTAAATATGGGTTGAAAAGGATTTACAAATTATCATATTCAGTTTTTATTTCATATATATTTATATGTTGTTCTATACATTGTCACAATTTCATTGGAATTGGTGTTGTTAATCAAACAATGTTGTATGGATTATTTGAATATGGTAGTACACGTGCCTGCAAAATGAGAGCATGTACAACAAACTAATAATATACCTGTTACGAGATGTGGTGATTTTTATTAGGACCCAGGTATGCGGGATAAGCATATCCCACGACGTATAATAAGAATGGGGAAATAATATAGAACAA
>JAUZSU010197386.1:0-11795 GCA_034780255.1 Parotocinclus maculicauda | reverse complement strand
TTAATTTAATACAATTTGAAATAAGGCTGTAACGTAACAAAATGTGGAAAAAGTGAAGCACTGTGAATACTTTCCGGATGCACTGTAGGTAATAGGCAATGAGTACAGATATTCAATATTCCAGCCAATCTTTCAAATGATTATATGTGTGCATGAATTTTGTATATTCACTCACTGCGCACTTTATTGGGAACACCTGCATGCCTACTGCATGACTACATTTATCTAATCAGCCAACTATAAGGCAGCAACACAGTGATTTTGTGAATAAGTGATTTTGATCATGGCCTGATGGTTGGTCCCATGCGGGTTTGTTTTGCATTTCTATAACTGCTGATCCCTTGGGACAGAAATACCTTGTTGGTGAGAGTGGTCAATCGAAAATGGCCAGCTTGATTTGGACTGACAGGCAGGCTAACTCAGATCCACTTAATTAGTGAGCAGAAACATCCTATAAAGTATTTCAAGTAAATAATCTACAACAGGGAGGCACTATTCAGTTTGAGTATAGTGTTCCTAATGAGGTGTTGATTGCACAGTTCGTATAAGTTAGGTGTTTCTAAAATAAGAAAACAACCATATTAAACAATTTAAAAAACAGTTTGTAAATACAGTGATCCCCTTTTAGACATAAATTATGGGGAAGCAGAATACCTGTAAGGTCATGTCAGTAACATGATGGGCAACTTGATTTCTGCCATCTTAAATTGAAATTCGGTTTCCTAAAATGGAAGGTGTGACACATGAACTCATGGGAGTTTTTACCAGAAAAACAATGGTATGCTTTATTTGGTATGCTACATAATTAATTATTGTGTTCAAACTTATGGTGTTATTCCAAGCAGAAAATTTCTAGTGAAAAAAGGATGTGTCATTGTAGAACATTTCAAATAACACCATCAAAACAGGCCTCCCATTACCAGCAGTCCTGTTGCCTAACTTCTTGCCAAAATTTTTGAGACACAGATTCCATCACCAAGAAACCAAATTCTTAGAAACCAAAAGCAAGATGACAAAAACCTTTACTGATGTAGCTCCAGCAAACACTGTTCTAGAATCATTCAGCATAACCCCACATCGTAAAACTCACCGTCTGTGAAATACATGTTTAGCTGTACCTCAATTTAATTCTGTCAGCCCAAAGAATTACACCATTACAAATTCCAGAACTTGCAACCCCTTACCAAGGACAAGCCAGACTGTTGGATATAATTTGCAGGAATAGTGAAACAGCAACTTCTTCATTTTCTTTATCAGACGCTCTTCAGAATTAAGGAAGTATCCTTGTGAATGTTGAGGTCAACAAACAGAATCCTGAATACTGGTCAGATATAAAACCTTGTTGTACTAATCCATGTAACACTGTTGCCTCACCTAAAGTCATGGTACAGTATGGTGTGTTGGGTGGCTGAAGTGTGGGACCTTTCTTAATTTTTTAGAACATTAAGAGCAGACCATTATTAGGTTATTCGATGAAGATTTGTTTCCTTCATTGTTAATTTGACAAAATTATGAACCTGATTATTTTTCATTTAAATGTTGCCCTGGGTAAATTCCTTTAGAACCCGGTCCATAAATCATATACATATCCACATAAACATGCTTAAAAATAGTTTTGTTATGAGATAGACTAATAAAACAAATCATAATACCAAGTTACCAGTTGGTGTACGTGTTGGCTAAAAAGGTAATAAATGTTATACTATAAATTATACTATAGTCAAGCTATTTACAATTGAAATCGGTTTAAAATTAGAATGGTTGAGCAGTTAAAAAATAGATTTAAACGTGTTATATTGAAAAATGTTATATTGTGATTTGATTGCCACGAATGTGTTTAATGTGAAGTCTAAGTTGTAGTTCTCAGTGGCATGTCAGTCATTTGGTTTCTGCATACGTTCAGGGTGACTCAGAGGCAATGACAGTGAATGCCATGGAACACAGGTTATTCTACTTAACATCTTACCTTATGTCTTCGTCAATAAATAATTTAATGTACATCTCTATTAGCTGTAAATTACTTGACATAATTTTACACTGGTAATGTATTTTAATCGGGGCATGCTCTTTGTTGGTAAGCACGCGTGTCAAGTCTGCAGTTACGCTTCTTCATCGCCAGTAGATGGCGATAATACACTGCGTCCACACTATTCCTTCTCAAGATTTAAATGGCTTCTTACATGCTAGATAAAACTGTTTTCAGCAGTAGCATACGTTTTTTTTTGTACATTGTCCCCAAGGCAAAAGTAGAAGAACATTGCCTATATTTCATCACAGATCCATGTCAACCACACCCACAACCACAGCAGTTTTGAACTCATGCAATTTCTCTCTAGAATGAGGAAGCTATGAACATGAAGATAAATAGCTTGATTGCAAACTGATTTGGAATTCTTTAAAATGTCCTCAGGAATTTAGCACTGGTCTTCAAGCCTGTAGTGCAACTGCAGCAAAATGCAGAGCTGACTTAAGACTTACAGTATTGAAATACAATGCAAATTTAGGTCTTGTAGTGTTCATCTTTATCCACCTGCATGTATAGGAACACAAAATGTACATTATAAATACTATTATTGCTTATTTAGCACTGAGGATTTTACTGTGCAAATGTGTCTTGCTTTTCAATTACATTTGCTTTGCTTGCAAAATATTTGCTTTTGACTCATCTGTAAGTAATGTATAATTAAAAGCCTAATATAATCCACATATACATTTATCCAGCTACAGATTATGGTAAGTCATTATGTGTTTTTATTCTTGAATTCTTGAAAAATGCTAATATTGAGGGATCGTCATAATATTGATATACTATATATTGCAATATATTATTACAAGGAATGTACAACTATCTGCTGTAAAAAATACCTAGCCATACTAAAAAGCAAATATATGCCTTTAACCTAGCTAGCATAACAATTAAACATATCATATTGCATATTTGTATATTTATATGCAGTAAAATATAAAGTTTTGTCTTAAGTTTAAAACTAGTCGGGATATTTTTATTTGACTAAAATGTTAATTAAATTAGGAATTATGCAGTGCCATTGATAAGTCATTTGATATGGCACTCCTGCACAAACTTAAATGGTAATTAAATGTAGTCATATTAAAGCCATCATTAAAGCTGATGGGGGTAAATGTTCATGCCTGAAAGTGTGACAGTCTGTCTCTCTCTCTCTCTCTCTCTCTCTCTCTCTCTCTCTCTCACACACACGCACGCACGCACGCACGCACACACACACACACACACACACACACACACATTAATGTACCACTCTCCTAAAGCCCTTTCTCATGGAACAACATTCTTGTGCAAACTAATTGAATGTGTATATGTAAGCTTTTTTTTTAATGAATGCTGCTTTTAAAGCACCTAAAAAGAACAAACCATTATGATCTATTACTGACTATCTTAAATGCCAGTATGCAAACTTAATCATGCAGTTAATTGATTGATGCTGGATTCCAAGGTTAACTAGTGCGTAGCTCCTCAGTGTGGGTCATGACCAGTGGTGATCCCTGGTGCATGGCCTCTTTATGTCATAACCAGCTATACCAGCATTTCTGGGGTTCTGAATCTATATAGTACTGTGTTTATGGTGACCGCACCCCAGCACTGCTCCCACGTCACTGGTCGGAGAATGGAATATTAACAACAGAATACAAAGAAATGAAAACGCTCCAGCTGGGCCAAATGCTATAAAACCCACCAATGCAATTTCCAGACAGTCCGACTGAATCAAACCAGATGCCAAAAACATAACTTCAAACAAATTGACTTCCAATTATTTGAGTGCACACTTCCAGATGTACTACAGATGGGAACAGGGGGGCAAAAGGTGTTTTGTGCTGAGTGGTGCTGTGCACCACAATAAAGCCTGGGCTGAGCAGTGTGTGTTTTAAATCACAAATAGCGGGAAAGGATGTGAAATTACCGAACGGATAAGGAGAGAAGAGGGTGTCATTAGGACAAAATTGATCTACTATGTTATGGACACACACAGTAAAAGAGAAAGTATAAGAGTGCATTGGGCACTGGGGAAACAGCATGCCATCATCTAGCCAGGAGTCTTCTTTAATGCTAATTCAGAGATGATCGCTAGCAAAACCTTCATCCTGAAAATGAATGAATGCTCTGCAGTGCATATGCAAAAGTTAATATTCATTTATAACACTGCTCACAAAAATTAGGGGATATTTCATTATGAGATATTTCATTTTAAAACATATTTTATATCTAACATGTGTTTAGGTTTTCACAACTTACATCTTGCATCTTAAGTATAATACAATGTTTATTCCTGAAAGTCTTTCTTCAAGCTCATACACAATGTAAAATTGCAAAGCCACACTAAATAACAGTTAATGCCTTAAATTATTTAAATGCCAAATCGAAAATGTAATATGTAATGTCAGTTAATTAGACTGTAATTCTTATACACTTTAAACTAAAATTAGTAATAGTGAAATATCCTGTAAATTTTTGTGAGCGGTGAAATTTTATCTCACCATAATTACACAAACATAGTACCTCATGTCTAGAACAGAATTTCTTATTTTTTTAAGTAAAAACATCCAGATGAACTACATTTATAGTGTAGAGTTGTGGAGGAATTGTCTCACCTTTAAATACCTACTAACTAGGGTCACTAAATGCTGAATGAAAGCTTAAAAAATGAATATACTGTCCAATTACTAATGACACATATTGTAGACTATAAACTTATATGACTGAGAACTAAATAAACCAAACTGAGGTTAACCCTCACATACTATTTATTGAAGCTCACAGGTAAACCCATTAATGATCCATTGTCCCGCTCTGGAGACCTTTGCATGTATGATATCTCCAGTTTCAGTGCCATGTGCAAATGGCTAGGTGCTTATCTCATTAAAGCAAGTAAGTGAGGGTCTATAGTGGGCTTTTGGAACGCTACTGTTCCACTGGGGGTCTAGCACAGCTAACAGGCCTTTGACTGCATTTGTCCCCAATTGATCCACAGGCCCAAAGCTCCAATTCCTCAAGTCTGTGTATCTGTCTGACACTCTGAATTCAAATCGAGAGCCGCACCAGGATGTGCTTGGAGGTCTCTCTGATTAATTCAAGCACCTGCATGGGGCCATGCTAATCCATGGCCAGTCCTTCACTCTGCTCTAACCTCTGCAAGTACGAGTGACCTTGGTAGAGTGGTGGACGTGACCTGCGATAGATTTGTAATTGAAAACAGGAGTGACACAGAAGAGAGCCAGGAAAAACTGACAAATAAAGTATCTAGGATAAAAAAGTATTTACTCTGTGTGTACGTGTGTTCAGTCATTTATTGCTCTAAGCGACTTAGTGAGAGTGGGTGTCAGGTTTGGACGGCTCGTTAGCACTCGGAGATAATTGGCGCCGTGTGGCTCTGTCCATTTGACCAGGGCCCCGTGCATTATTCATCTGACAGCAGGCCTTTACCAGGCCCTTTAGAAATGGACTCATTTATTATTTATGGATAATTGTTTATTAAATGCAGAGCCTTGACCCTATTATGCCTATTACAGGCTGCAGAGTGATGCTGAACCGTTTTACCATATTCTAAAGATCTACGGACACACTGAGATCACCAGGGTGACACAAAGGGATGGAAGGCTTGAGAAAGATGCTGAGGGAGAGAATGATGATGAGACAGAAAGACTGCAAACAGACAAAGTCACACACTAAGCGATTCAAGAGCGCAGGGTCAAAAGCGGCAATACAATATTTATTACTTTATGAATTAAACAGGATTAATACATTAGGATTAAATACAGCAATTATAGATTGAAAGTGTGAATGTTTGGTTGTTTGTAGATACATGTTATATGAAAGTCTTCATAAGGTAACTAGGTCCATACATGACATATTTAAAGTGATTTATAAAGAGAGATGTGACGCTTTGGTTTCATTCAGTTCTGGATCCCTATGAGACTTGATTAGAAGAGGGCCAAAACTCTTGAAATTCCAATTACAGGAATTCTTCAGAGCCAGTAAGGCAAGTGGGCAATTGTAGCATCGTTAGTGAAGGAGTGGAAGGCTGAACATGACAGATGGAGTAGTTCTAGGTGTGCGTGTGAAACACCGAATGGGATAAAAGGTCATTTCTTTTTTTCTGTTATAGGCAGAAGGCAAAAGCCACTAGAGGACAGTGTTGGAGCAGAATTACAGGTAGGTATCTAAAACTTTCCACAAACGCGCGATTCAAAACATTACAACAAAAAATTAGGCACTTATTAGACACAGGAACATAATGCCTGCAATGTCTTACCAAGATTAAAACTCATGTATTAGTAATATTTAATTTGAAATGATCACATTACATTACCTTTTCTACCACCAATTTCATTACCACCATAAAGTGAAAACTTCAGTAAATTCACATACAAATTAGGTATACAATTATTATTATTATTATTATTATTATTATTATTATTATTATTATGGTTATTATTAATAATAACAATAATAATAATAATAATAATAATAGTAATGTAACTAATAGCATTTTTGAACCCATTCTAACATTTACAATAATTTGAACATTTATTAATGCCCAAATAAATTTTGTTATGGTTGTATATTAAAAAAACAAAAAAAACCCATCCTAAATAATAGGAAAAAAGTGTGCTGATTCATTATATTTGATATGTTATTGAGGAAATCACAGAACAATGGTGGCTGCATATGGATTTGTACAAAAGACTAATCTCAAGTGTCATTTTGTATTTGATGTTGCCAAAAGGAAACTATTATTTTACTACTATCTCTGGTAGTAACATCAATAATTCAACCTGACTTTCGCCAATATTTAACAAATTCGCATACGGCAAGATGTGATCTGCCTTGCTATATCTTGTGACAAAAGGCAGAAATGTTGTGGGAGGCATTAGGAGCAGTGAAATATTTCATTACCTTTGTGCTGCTGAGGCTGATTAATCAGAAGTGAGGTAGAGGGCTTGAGAGTGGGTGTGCAACTAATGACACTTTTCTGAAGAGCTTTTCACCTCACAAACACAGCCAAGATTTGGTCTCGTTAAAGAACAATTAATTAGTCTCGTAATTATGAGGATGATCATCCAAATGGAAATCATCCCAGATTAATTGAATATTGAGAAACAAATGTAAGAAAACATTACCTTTTTAGGGAGACAAACGCAATTAGAAAACCCATCCACACACTGCAGGCTTTGAAACCACATATACATGAACGCTTTTATTCTACAGTAATATGAGCATTACACAATTATTATTATTATTATTATTATTATTATTATTATTATTATTATTATTATCATTCTTCTTATTATTATTACTATTATTATAATAGTAATAATAAGAATAAGAATAATAACAATAAGAAAAATAACAATAATAATAATAATAATGATTTCACTAAATATATAATATTTCCACTTACTAAAAGAAACTCAATTGCTATTTTTATCACTGTAATAATGGTGTAATCTACATAATGTACTGCACTGCTCTTTTTTATAAAATTAATATAAATCTAACAGCATATGGTGGATTAATCCAATGGCGTTATGAATACAGAGAGCAGTAAAGCAAATCAGGGACAAATAAAAGCTTGCTCTGGTTCTGGATAAAGAGGTGGTGCTTGCATACATGCAAATGCAAATGCTGCTTTGTTACTTGCCATGAATTCCAATATTCTGAGAGTAAAATAGCACTTTCTTTCTTTCTACTCATCACATGAGGGAATTTTTCATGTTTGGTTAGAGCTGTCATATTTAAAGTGCCGTGTGCTAATGTGTGTAGCCTAATCTGTTTTGCAACACATCAATTATGATGAATCTTCCTCCAGTGTCGGTGTTTTTATTGCATTCCTCATGGTAATCACTCTTCACTAGTCTAGTAAATAACGTTCTGCTCAGTAGCACATGGCTAAGCCTGGTTTTGACACTGTCTAGCTGAGCAAGACGTGAATGTGTATCTATTCATTAGCATGCCCTTATGGGTGTAATAATTGTGATATTATTATTTGTACAAATATAATATGTACACATTGTTTAGTAGTAATTTGTAGTAGATACAGTAAATTATGTGATACATATCAAAAGGTACTAGGTAGTTAAAACATAAAAAATGTGTGGATAATTATATTCTACAAAAACACACTTGTCTTAGACATGTAATAGCAATAAAATGCATTACATGGAAAATTATAATATATATATATATATATATATATATGTTGCAAAACTCTATGACCACATATAATGTATTACATAAGACCCAAACATTCACTCCATTACATTCCTACTTCACTCCAATCATTGTGAGTTTTAGCATATCGTAGCCTGTAGTTTCTTGGCTGCTGCTTCTGTAGACTGTAGACGAGTCAACTTGGCATCCCAATGAAGCTGCTAGATGCTGGTATTGCTCAGGTTTATGGGGAGGTCACACTAATTTTTTAAAGTTTCTTAATGCTGCAAAAAATTGCTGTATTTACTGGATGTCATTATACAATTGCAAAAACAATGGTATATCTTATCTAATCGTGGCTTAAAACTGTTTTTTTACAGCGCTATTTAACTTTTAACATATTATTTAACATTTAACATATGAAAACATTTTATATGATTAATATATGAAAAAGTGACATTGTCTGAGACATTGTCTGATGATATTTTATTATAGTGAGGTGGGATTGTGAATACAAAAGATATAGAACAACTAGCTCTCTGTGTATGATCACACATTTTTTTTACTTTTTTGAAACTTCAAATATACTGCTCCATACAGACAGTGTACACTATACTGTATGTTTATTTGATAAGAATACGGCATAAAACAAATAATCAGAGATTTACAATACTATGATTTGTTCAATGTAATTGAATTACAACATAGCTTGTAAGTTTTTTGCATATGGCACAAGATTTGTGAAACAAAAGTATTTACAGTGTATTAGATTAAAAAAAAAAAACAAACACATCGCCAGTGTCAAGACATTGCATACATGGGTCAAGCTGAAATGGGTATTGTGGGTATAACTGCATACACACTGAACATATGTAAATGCATGCATTTATACACACAAAAACACAAACACATACATATACATAAATACACAAACTCGTATGTACACACACACACACACACACACACACACATGCAAATAGAGACATACAAAGAAAGTGGGATGATATAACAGGTTTGGTTTACTCATTTAATTTAAAGTAGCAGCATATATAGCATTTGGGCAAAATACAGAACATAAAGCTTTAGCAATTGCAATTTAGCAATTTAATACAGTACTGCGGTTAATCTAACAGTATAAATGTTAGGCCATATTGCTGTGTGTTAAATGGTATTATAAAATAGAAATTAAAAGAATAATTTAAAAAACATGTCCATATTTCATAAACTGTATATAACGTAGACTCTTTCTTTCCTAGTAATATATATTTTTTCCTTCATGTTAATAACAGCACTAGTCTTGTCAGAGAGAATTCTACCAGTGTATCAAAACTGAGAGTTAATGTTAATTTTACTCTTCTCTTCCATTAACGTGAGCATTCGTCAACGTACGCAGAAGTCTATTTTCACGTTTCACTGCTGTTCCTGTTGAAATTAATGTGATTTTGCTAGTATAATTCTCCGATCTACCGTAACTATATAAAATATTTTTACACTTTTTGTTATATTTATTTCAACCTATACACAATACAAACCACAACACACATCACCAAACAACACAATACACAAAGTGAAATAAATTTGATGTAAAATAAATTTAAAAAAGCATGGCTGCTTTTCCCTAAACTACAAACAAATTAAATAACTCAATAAAAAGTTTTTAAAGTGCAGATGGACCACATCAATACCTACCCTTTCTTACACAGGCTAAAATAGTTTGCTTGGTGTTGATTTTCATTGTCAATATCAATGATACATTTGAATATTCAATCAGGAAAAATATTTTCACAATGTCATTAAATCTCAGTAGATTGAACAAAGTTGTGTGTTTCATACAGTTGATGTGGAATAAAAATCAAGTGACTTGTCACTCTATAAGAAGAGCAACTAGTGCTTCAGACACAGTTATGTTGAACTGACCTTAACAATGTCAACCTTTTGGTTCAGCACCTCCTGATTGTGCCTGATGCAGTCATGTCTCAAACTGGAGGAATAAAACTAGAACTAGAATCAAATATTCAGACAGTTGCCTGTTGGGTTAGGTCTTTGATTCTGTATATTCACTGGAAACATGCATTTTCTCGATATATGACAATGAATGAAGAGGGAAGGATAACAGAGAGAGGTTGAGAAAGAGGGAGAGCGGGAGAGTTTGATTTGTAGTGTCAGTTCTAATCCTTTCTGTCTACAGCAGAAGAGTGATAACAGTAGGATTAAGGCCAGACTCGTCCCTCTCACCATACAACAAAGCAACGTTTGTTCAACAGCACACCTGAGACGGGAGAATCAGCAACAGCACCACTGCCTGCACACATGTACACATACTTGATCATTGTCCTTGACTTTTCCAGAAGGCAGAAGTGGAGAGCTACACTAAAAGACAGTTAGGATTTAGTCTGCCATGAGCGTTTGGGTCAATAGGTGTTGGATAACATTCCCATCTCATCCAAATATTACAGCCTTCTAACTGGAAATTAATAGTAACACAAATAGTTCAGCCTTATTGCATATAGGGTTTTCAAAGCTACATGAATTGCATTCCATCCCTTAGTGAGTGCACCCAGTCCTAAGATCATCCTAAGCAATTGGATGATCAGTTTAAATGCTGGAGTGATTAAGCATGCTGCACTGTGTGGAAGTATGGAGAGAATGGGCTGGACCCCACACTTTCATTTATGGGGAATTTGGAAAGAATTGTGTGCTACCAACTTTGTGGCAACAATTTGAAGAAAGTCTTGTCTGAGAAAAACAATGTTTCTATGCACAAAGCGAGGTCCAAAAAGAAATGGTTTGCTTTTTAGTGGTGAATAGCTTAACTGGCCTGCACAGAACACTGACTTCAACCCCATTATTTTGGAATAAATTGGAACAAGTGAGACTTTAAGGCACAACATCAGTGCCTGACCACACTAATGCGCTTGTGGCTGATTAAAAGTGAATCTTTGCAGTCATATAGAGTGAAGACTGGCACAGCATAAATATAGGGAAAATACTAATTTCCATGATTTTTCAATGAGATAGTTAACAAGAATGTGATGTTTGTGTGTCCATGTACTTTTGACCAGGTAGTATGGCTTTATATTGTGCAGTCATTAGTAAATATTTACACAATATTTTTCTGTTTAGTGTATAGATGTAATAATATTAGGTTCTGAATTCTAACAATTCTATTACAATATTTACAGTGAGGAAAATAAGTATTTGATGCACTTCTGATTTTGCAAGTTTTTCCACCAACAAAGAATGGAGAGGTCTGTTATTTTTATCATATGCACAATTTGAGAGACAGAATCTAAAAGAAAATCTAGAAAATCACATTGTATAATTTTTAAATAATTAAATTTTAAAAAGTATCTGATCACCTGTTAATTACACCTGTTTGAACTCATTACCTTTACAAAAGACACCTGTTCACACACTTAATCAATCACACTCCAACCTCTCCACCATGCCCAAGGGACAAAATTTGTACACCTTCACAAGGCTATATATATGTATATATGTATATATACAGTGGGAACGGAAAGTATTCAGACCCCTAGACCCCTTTAAACATTTTACTCTTTTTTATTGAAGCGATTAGATAAAAACAAAAAAGTTTATTTTATTTCTC
>JAUZSU010197375.1:0-11796 GCA_034780255.1 Parotocinclus maculicauda | reverse complement strand
GGGCTTTGCACAGGGACCCAACTGTGGTAGAGGTGGGATTTGAACCCTGGACCTTCTAGTTCATAGTCCAGTACCTTAACCACTAGGTCACACACTAGGCCACCACAGTCCCACTGTGTATAGTGGGAGGTTAGTTTTTTTGAAAGCAGGTTAAAATTATACTATTATGTTTTCACATGTATTAATAAAAATGAAAAGAATGGATGTTGTTGGCTAAATTTATATTAACATCTGATGGCTAACTGTGAGAGAAGATGGTGATATAATCACCATCATTTTCTTACAAAAGTTACATTTCCTAACTAAGACAAAGCTTATAATACAATAATAAATTATAATAATTTTGGCTATATATTGTACTGCTCACATAAATTAGGAAATATTTTATTTTAATTTTGAAGTATCCCTTAATTTGTGTAAGCAGCATATTTTATGTTCTATTTTACAAAATGAAGAAATATAATTGGTAACATTACTTCAAACTGCAGCAGAGTGCCATTCAATATAATTTGTACTTGTTTACAGTTAATGTGCTTTTGGTTATTGATGACACTGACACTGACACAGTTAGCTAACCAGTTTTGATAAATATGAGTTGACTTTTTTGTTGTATCCTGTGGTGAGATACAAAAGCAGCAGCAGCAGCAATGAAGACGGGTTTAACAGTGGCACTTTCAGGAATTTTCTTCTGTCTAATATGGAAAAGTCACAGTAGTTCAGATCTACCCTGTATGCTCGAGCCCCTCTAGATTTGGTCTAATTGGGCTGCGGATGCTGTACGTTACTTCATTAAATCTCAGTGGAGACGCTGGCCACACTTAGTTCCTTTACTAGCTATGTTTAACAGCCCTTTTTGTTGCATTTCACCTTATTCCTCTTTATCTAGATTCAAAGTGACCTGGGTGACATGCAAAACTGCCTTTATAGCTTTCAGCATAGATGTTACTGCTTTTCATTGTGGCAACATTAATTTTATTCAAGTGGACATGGTAATATTATAAGTGGTTACTGCAGAACTATATCATACATTCACCAATCACTTTAGCAGACATCCTTATCCGGAGAGACTTACAAATGATATAGTCTTACAATCCAAGCAGTTGATTATGGGCCTTGCTCAAGGACCCAACAATGGTGGCGTAGCAGAGGGTGGGTTTGAACCCTGGATCTTCTGGTCTGTAGGTCCAACATCTTAACCGCTAGGCTTTACATTCCCACTTACACACTTTGTCCATTTGATCCATATAGAAGCATTTTTTAGTTCTACAATTACAGAATGTAGTCCATCTGTTTCTCTACATATTTTCAGTCCCCTGTTCTCTGATGGCCAGGAACCCCACATAAGCAAAAGCAAAAGGAGCTAATGATATGTGGGAAATCTAAACATAATGTAAATTGAAAATTAGTGCAGTGCAGAGACAAGGAGGTATACCTAATAAAGTGATCAGTGAGTGCATTTGAGGGGCATTTGTGAACTGAAAGCATAACTGTAACCAAAACTCTAAATTATATTGCATTACATAGAAGATAAATATTTATAAGCTTGCAACATAAGAGATTATTTTAATAATGTAGAAGCGCTTACCAGTTGGTGTAAAGGTGAAGGATGGCACTGCAGGTCCAACAGGCAGGATGGAAAAATCAGACAAAAAATATAGTCACATATGAACTCTATTAACTTATTTTTCAGTAGCATTATTGTTATTAAAAATGCAGCTAGTAAGTACCAATTGAATAGTATTTATAAGAGGTTATGATTAGGAGTGTAGCAATACACTCTGCTCACAATTCTATTCAATTCACAACACTAAGTTCAAGTTGTAGCTTTACTGTATCTTAAATAACCATTTAAAAACATACCTTTATTTATTTTTAAGAATAAAAATGTGAAACTATGTAGTTTTTTTGTGCAAAAATATTAACCAAACATATGTAATTCCCTGCAATTAAAATACTTGTAGCAGTAGCTTTCCCATCACTGGTCCAAAATACGTCAGAACTGAGTAAATCAGGAATCAAAATCAGGATGTTGATTTAATGAGTTAATTTCAGTATAATTCAACCCCATTAATGTTACATCAGGGCCATTCGTTGGTTTGTTCAATGGAGCATTGGTATTACTTAATGACACATTAGCAAGTCACTAAGGGAATTTATATAAATGATATGTCACTGCTTACAACTCACTTAAGCTCTGAGTCTTGAACAGAAAACAAGCATTAAAAGAACATAATCATAGTGATGAACCACAAGAAACTGTGGCACTGCTGTAAGTGATTTAGACCTTGAACACACACACAGAGGCAATTACAATACCGTAAGAAAGAAGAAACCTCATACTTGCTAAGCTCCTGTGTGTGTCTTTGGCTTCGAAACAATTCTCCATATCATCTTCACCTTCTCTTATCTGCTGTACTTTCACTGAGCAGCCAGAGTGCTGGCCTTTAAATGTCACTTTTTTTTCTTTTCTATTTGTCTGCCTGTTTGGCAGTGCTCTGGGGTCCCATGGTATGAAAAGATGGGCGTAAAAGCATCCATTTTTTTATGCTGTTATCATATGTATTTATCTGTTTGGAGGCAAACAGAAACAGACGCCTAAAGCATGCCCTAGAGCACATGAAAATGGTTAGGTGACAGATGATAAATGAAGCGAACCGCCCCAACAACACACTGAATGTCAGGTCTGCAATGACAGGTTGGAAAGACTGGACGGGGTATTGCTGAGAGGTGTGGGTATGACTGCAGACATAAAGAGCACACATCCATTTTACTCATAACTGGCCACATTCTAAGCTGGCAACTTAAAAGTTGGTTGTAAATATTAAGTCAATTAATCAGCAGAGAATGTCATTTGTATCCAGTTATGATCCATGTGCATCATGTCCATGTCCCTTCACCATCTTGGCTCTTTTAACCTTTATCAACATCACTACCAATTCTCAAAGTAGGCAACATCTTTACCTCTTTCCATTTCAGATCAAAAGAACAGATTTTCTTTGTGCCCTCTTCCAATTCCACTGTACACAAACACCACTTCCACTCATACTACAATAAAGTTTGGAAAACGGTTAACATCTAATTCTCCGTAACTGTCCTTACTATCTTCAAACTTGTTCTCAGCCCTTCCAGCTGACATAGCTACTTATTCTCTTTGCTAAATCCTCTCAAAAGTATCTGGACTCCCTCTGTCCTCTCATTTTCATACCACTGTTGTTCAGTCCCTGGCTAACTGACACTCTGTAATCTTATAGATCAACCATTCACAGTGCTTTCCTCTTTTTCTTCTTCCTCATGCCACCAAATCCAACTCATGCATCTCAAAGCCCTCAAGGATGGTGTACACGAACACCACCTACTTTCCTTGATACTCTATCACTTGATAGCTATAATACAGATACTATTTAATTCACAGTAACTAAGGCACTTCAAATAGTCTTGGAAAACATTATCTGTTCAGTACTCATCGTTCTGAATTTGTCTGTTGTGTTGATATTGTGAATAATGACATCGTCATGTCCATGCTTGGTAATTTCCATTTTAGATTGAGTCATTTAGCAGATGCCCTTATCCAGAGTGACTTACAATCGATACAATTTTACAAGCCAAGCAACTGTGGAGCAGTGGAAGCGTGGCAGAGTTTTACAATCCAGTAACTTCATTGTCATGCCATCATAGACTCTAACTAGGGCATTGGGGGTCTTGAGCTTGCCCAGTTTTCCTCATATTAAAAAGAATGACACTACCAGGTCGCAATCAAGGTTCACTTTCATGACCTCATAGATCAAAGGAGTTCCTCAGGAATCAGTCCTAGGTCCACACCTGTTCAACATGTACATTAAATAACTGGGCCTAGTGATCAGGTCAAATATGTTCTCATATCAATGCTAAACAGATGTTAATCTAAAATTCACTTTGCATTCCCTCTATCTATCTCCCATGTTTCAAAACAGTTATCTGATGCTTTTCAGATATCTCTTCCTGGATGATAAAATACCACCTGAAGCTTAATCTGGACAAAACTGAACTAATCTACTTCCTGGCAAAGAACCCCACCTCGAAACATAGATGGTGTCAATGTTGACAAAACCCACAAAAAAAATAATATTAATGTGCTTCTGGACAACAACAAACATTTTTTCTAACCATATCACACCAACCACATCACACCAACCACAAGATCTTACACAAGATCTTTTGCACAAGATCAGAACCTGCTCAAATCCTCATACAGGCTCTCATCATTTCCAGACTTGAGTACTGCTTCATTATTTTAGTGGTCTGCTTTCATGTTCCATTGCTGCAGTACAGCACATTCAGAATGCTGCAACCCGTCTGGTTCAAAACCTACCAAAGTTTTCCAGTGTCAGTTTCTGGCGTGACTAGTAATGAATACTTGCACCTCTGCCTTTTTTGTAAGTTGCTCTAAATAAGAGAATCTCCAAAAATACCAAATGTACAGTACATGTACATTATGGAAATCCATAATAATCCATCATACATGCAGGTCCAAGCTTTGCCTAGAGTGCTTTTAAGGAATGAAATGCAACAAAAATGTGTTGTCTCTCTTTTTAAATGCTTCACTTGTTTTACTTCACTTCAAAGATTCTGATAAAAATTTGATAAAGTAAAATATGTTCTCTGCAATCTCAAAAGCAATTTGTGCGAGTATTAATACCTCTAACATAACTCTGCTCTGATCATAGTCGATACGCACACTTTGAGCCGCACAGATGTGTGCATACTAAGTATGATTACACCTTCAATCCATCTGGCCTAACAGCTGACTGCTGCCTGATGTGGTCACAATGATCTCTTTCTTCATCTCCTCACACACATGGTTTTCTTGCCGATGGTTCAAAGAGGGTGGCTTGTGGCCTTGTGGCTTCCTCAAGTGCACTAGGAGTGGGAGGTACAGCATTTTGCTATAAGAGGTTTTCCAGAGTTTGAAGGAAGCTACACCGACACACTGTATAATCAGAGGCCTGAAACTCAACCTCAGCTTCAAGAGCAAGATCAAACTGGAGCACAAGCTTGGTTAAAACCACAGAGCATTGTTGCCTAACCACTAGAAGTTCTGAATAGGACCCGCTAAAATGCTACTGAAACAAACTCCTCTTTGTCACATTACAGAAAAAATTATTTACACAATTTTGCCAACATGTCAATCAACCAATTAGCTACACAGACAACATGGGCAAGAATTCCATTGCTCGCTCTTCCTTAAATACACACTAAGAGTCTTTATTAAGAAGTCATTTATCTTTAGACCATTTTGTACAATAGACAGCCTATTTTCTCACTACAGTTACACCTTGGTATAATGTATGGTATATTTTAAAGCCATAACCCATTATCTGAACCACTAGCTCATGCTATAACAAATGGCAATACAAGGACTCAATATAACAAAATTAAATGGTATGCAGTACAGGTTTATACTAGCCTAGTGTAAACAATGGCGGTTTCATTCAGAATTACTTCTTGCCCCTACCTACACACTTCACTTCTCTCCTAAGAGTAATTTGACTTAAATGTATTTTCTTCATAAGACAACAGAGAACAGTGATTGTGCGGATGCACTTAGAGCCAGAGATATTTAGTAGGTAATAACCTGTACAGCAAATTCTTTTAGCAGAATATGCTGAAACAAAGTAAGTTTTTCCTATAAGAAATAACAGGATTCATAAGGTTCATGCCATCAGATAATTTGTTAGGGGATTACCGATACACTCCACTCATGGTTCGATTTGATTCTTGCACAGTTAGTAATTTTACATGCGATAGAAAGAAAAAATAAAACATAAAGGAAATGAAAAATAAATACATAACTTTCTTGTACAAAAAATGAATATTTACCAATTTTACTCATTTCTAACCATTAACATTTGTGCACATTCCTGTTACATACTGCTCACAAAAAATAGGAAATATTTCAAAATAAAATATCCCATAGTGAACTATCCCCCCCTAATTTTTGTGAGCAGTGTAATACTTTGGTAAAACAGTTCTAAATTGGACTGATAGTTAAATGTGACTTCAGAGCATTGATCATTTACACAGTGAAATGCTCTACATTTGTATTGATTACAGTACCTTGTCATGAATCATCAAGCCATATATTTATGTAAATGATTCATTACCTTTACTTAGTAGCAACAGTGCAAAACTACAGATGTAAACCTCAGACAACAAAAATGTCTAAGACAAAACACTACATTCTGATTAGGTATCATTTGTGTTCATTATGTAACTTAACTCAGTAATTTAGCTATTAACAGGTCAGACCAAAACCATTACTAAGCTCTAATCTGACCAAAAGCAAATATGCTTTTAGAAAGAACTAGGTGAAGTGAGCCATAGGGAGTTCTGTGTTAAACCTCATTAGTTGCACACTTTTAATAACATGGCATTCATGTTGTGAGGCTGAGTGCACATCAGACTTCAAAGTGTGTGAATGCTGATGCAAATGAATAGCTGGACTCCTTTCTCATTTAAGCACAGCCTTCAGCCTGCCAAAAGACATTCCATTACTTGAATGTCCTTCAGAGCATGTGTCTATAGTCCAGTTCCAACATCAGAAAAACACCATTGCGCAAGCTCCGAAGTGCATGATCTCTTGCGAGAAAGTGAAAGATATGAAAGTGAAATAACGCTTCAACAGATTTCAACAGTACAGTCTGAACCAGGAGTGAAAAGAGGCAAAGCAAGGACATGGTGGTCTGGAAATATTACTCTTTTCAGCATCTATAGACTTCTTTTCCTTTAAAATCAGACCACTTTACAATGGTAAGTCTTAAGCTGGTAAATAACCTCCATATTAGTGAATGATCGAATGCAATATTAAAAAACTACTGAACTGAAACAATGAAAGTTCACAACGAACAGATTGTTCTCATTTTTCTTTCCAACAGAAACACACAAAAATACAGATTTAATTAAAAACAGGAAAACTATTGTCAGAAAGCCATAAGTTTGACAGTAACGTAATGACAGTCATCCATGTCCAGGAGAGAAAACAACCAGCCCTGGTCTTTGGTTTGGACAGGGAACTGGAACTACACAATGAGATAAAAATGAATTTTACACATGGACATGGGGAGGACATTTAAACTCCACACTGGTGATCGAAACGGGAATGCCGAGGCTGTGGGGAAACCGCTGTAATTGTGCCGACCATAAATTCATCTTAAACAAGATATAAAATGTAGCCTTAGAAATATATTCATTATAGCCTAAAAAATCCAGTAGGCCTTTTGAATACTGGAAAATACATATTAATTTGCAATTAATGTCCACAAATCAGAGTATGCGAGACTTCGTACCTTTGCGGATTCCGGCGTAGCTGGTGTTCAGGCCACTCCGCTTCTTGCGATGGCGATACAGCCATATGCTGAACACCATGAGAATAATCCAGCATGCAGCACCAATGCCTGCTATGAATGCTGGCTGCTTCACCACATCTGAGATATGCTGAGAGAGAGTATCCTCTGGGTCCACTATGGTCTGAGTCATCCTTCCTGATGAGTCTGAAAGAAAGGCAGAGGGATTTAGAAATGAAGAGGCAAAGAGATGGAAAACTCCTGCTTTGATTTTCTCATACAGTGCAGAATGACTTGCTTAGTTACACATATGCTAGTATTCTATAAGCAAAATAAAAACAACATATTGAATGATATTTATTTCTTTAATCTGACTGTGTTTAATCTGAGCAATTAAATAAATTGTACCATTTAATAATGTCATTTATTCATTTTCTTCCACTTAATCCACATGGGGTCTTGGGCCAGCCAGTGCCCACCTCGTACCCACCCTGCAACTCTCACCCTGTACCCACCCTGCAACTCTCACCCTGTTCCTCAGCTCAAGGGCAGGAACAACCCTAAACGGGGCGCCAATCCATTGTAGGACACACACACACAGTCACACACTAAGGGCCACTTTTAGAGACACAAATTAACCTAACACGCACGTCTTTGGACTGTGGGAGGAAACTGGAGTACTATTACTACTAGTAAAAATGACACAGGCCGCTCCAAGCTGGGATTGAACCCGGGACCTTCTTGCTGTGAGGCAGCGGTGCTACCCACCGAGCTACCAACTTTCAATAATGTCATGGAAATCTTTATTCTAATCTGAGTGTACATTATTGAAACACAATTTCTGATTTTTGAAAATGCCTGGCATGTCTGGCAAAACAGCACAGACAACAAAGCGTCTGCTTCGTCTCTGCCTATTCTCACCTCTCTCACACCCCTCACTCACTTGTCACATGAAAGCAGCCTTGGCCATCCCCCAGCACACATTCTTCCTAGTGACTTCCTTTTTTACTACTATTTAATCATTGTTTTTTTACAGCTTGTTTCATGCCACATTTACTTTTATCTTTTGACAGACATTTGATGCTCGAGGCAAACAGGTTTCCTAAAGCTTCACTTGCTTTAACACAAACCCCCACCTCAACCCCCAAGCTGCTACTTTTCTCCATGCTTAATTCTTCTATAATAACCCCTACATAATATGTGCGCTGTTACACTAGAGCCCATTTTATTCCATATGCCTCCTGATGCTAAAGCAGCATAACTTCTGCTTTGGTATAAAATGTTTTAAGACTTTAAGTCAAAAGAAGGTACAGAACAGGTTATGTATGCAGGCTGGGGCAATGCAGAGAATCAGTCAGAGAGCCAAATACTCATGCCATGCTTTTCCACAGATGAGTGTAAGAATAAAAATACTGGCATGGAAGGCATCCTTTTACAGAGGAAAACTTTATGTATCACCTACATCAGCTATAGTTGAAAGTTTATAAAACACTTGCCAAAGCATAGACAGATACTGGTGAACTGTCTTCATGTATTTTTATGAGGATGGTGAAATGAAAGAAGAAACAGCCAAATCTTGCGTCCTTCCCCTTCAAAGCACATGACAATAAAGTTGTCTCTACTTCTGTAATGCAGGTGTGTATCTACGTGTACAGTGTAGTATAGAAACATGTTCTTTGTTTCAGCATTGCATTCAAGCCTCAAGTCTTATACTGTCAACACCGCGACTTTTATCTTCTAAATTTTTTTCGGCACGTTTGTTGTCATTTAAAATGCTGACACAGACAAAATTAGTACAGACGATTTTACTGTCACTACAGAGAATGGATTACATATCATGTAAAAGTCAAGTAATCAGGTTTTACATTGAAATTGTAGCAATCAATGCAAACTAGTCATTGTCACACACTTCTGAAATTTCCATTAGGCCATTCATGCCTAAAATTGCCTGATGAATAAATCTTCATTTACATACATACTAAGTGTAATCCAATCCAAAAATATGCAAATGCGTGGAACGCTAAGGCAACAATAAGAAAGACCTGTCGGTCTGTAGTAAAGAGCTACAGAAGGTTAGCATGTCACATTTTAAATAGCAAACCTTGTATTTTTAATAAGTCTAGAAGATATGCTCAGCGGAAAGTAGTTTGAAGTAAATATTAAACAAGGGGCAGAGTTAAGAGTTTATTTCTTGCAACATTTTATACACATATAGGTAAGCGCTGTTTAATGTCCATCCATTCAACTTCTGTTAACTTTAACGACCGAGGTCTTAAAAAATAAATTATAACAGGGTATAAATAACAGTCTTAAAATACAAAGACTCTGTATAAGCTGCCCAATGTTTTTTTTATTTTATTTGTACATTATACAGTACTGCACTGAACTAATTACTATTATATTATTATTGCTTTTATAATTACTCTTTACTACTATATTATTATATGTATTATTATATTTTTATTATTATATATTATATCTTTTTTTTATTGTCCAATTGTTTATACAGTTAATGATTATATACACTCAATTCAATGCTATTTTAGTGTAATCACTTTGGACTGTGGGAGGAAACCGGAGTACCCACAGTAAACCCGGGCAGACACGGGGAGGACATGCAGACTCCACACAGAAAGCACAAACCCAGTACCTTCTTGCTGAGAGGTGTTACCCACCTTAGTCTTACCATTAAATACATACAAGACATGAACATGTTTTATTCCTTTTACAAGTACTAATGTCATTATTTATTAAATATCTGGCTGCATTTAAATGAAGCAGATTTGTAAAAGTAGTTATTGTATGCTCACATATAACACGTACCTCTATGTTATTTGTGCAACATAAATGACCAATAAGTGTAGCTAAACTGTACAGTAAACATGCTATATACTAAGGCAATGTAGTGTATATTTAAAAAAAATAAACCTGGCTTATTAGTACCCTGATCTATAAAGCATGTGCCCAGGTGACACAGCAGCAAATGAATATCCAGTCAGCATAGAGACCTGGTAGGAGCAGCGACCCTTGGCAGGTTCAACTCTGTAGAGTTGTTTATGAAATCAACATCAAAACACTGTATTTCTTCTTCATAACTGTTAAAAAAACATTTTGTTCTTGTAACTCACCCAGTTGTAAGTGTGTGGGTTCACTCTTCACTCCGAGTCCAGCACCTGTACTGGCTGCCATTTCCACACCATAGCGGATTCCTGGTACCAGACCTGAGATCATCACTGAGAAGGTGGAACCATCCACTGTACGGTTTAAGTGGTAACGGCTCTCATTCCCCAAACACCAGATCTGTATACATGCAAGAATAAATGCTAAAGAGCCTTACTGGTGTAATAAGATCACAACAATCACAACAATCAGTGTTAACATCACTCGTATTTTAACACAGCAGCACATTAAATAGTTTTACACTTATAAGCATCAATAGTAAAAAAAACGCTGTTTATAATTCAGACCTCAATACTCTTTTAAACTAATTTAACCACAAATTACACTGACCCATGACTTTAGTTCTACTTACCATATAGATGTACTTGGTAGTTCCTTTTACTCTGCTCTCTAATGGCCAGTACCCCACAGGACCAGCACAGATCAAGTATTATTTGGGTAATGCATCATTCTCAGAACTGCAGTGACACTAATGTGTTGGTGATGTGTTAGTGTGTGTTGAGCCGATATGATTGGGTCAGACACAGCAGTGCTGCTGGAGCTTTTAAACACTGTGTTCACTCACAGTGCTCTCTAATAGGCACATCTACCATGTTTCTCTAACTTTTAGATGTAAAGTCAGATACAGTAGCTTCTCTATTGCTGCACATTTGTGTTTGTCGCCCTCTAATCCATCCCCAGTGCTCATAGCACACTGCCTACAGGATGCTGGTGGCTGGGTATTTTTGATTAACTATTTTCAGTTCAGCCCTGACACTGAAGTGTTTAAATACTCCAGCAGAACTGCTGTATCTGATCCTCTTATACCAGCGGAACACACACTAACATACCACCAGCATCAGCGTCACTGTCGGGCTAAGAATGATTCACCATCCAAATAGAACCTCCTTTGGGGCTCATGACTATTACAGAACAGAGTGAAAAGGAATAACAATATATGTTGTGTGGACTACAGCTTTGTAATTGTAGAAAAATTAAGTGCTTTATTATGGTGGATAAAAGAGTGTAGAAACAAGGAGCTGTATCTAATAAAGTGATCAGTAAGCGTGTGGTTTGGTTTTTAAAAAGGTTTTATTTTGTGTACACTATGCTATAAGAGGCTATTCAGTGTTAGTTATGGAAAAAGCTGAAGCATGAACCAAGCAAGCAGCGCCAGCCCACAAAAAGTGTTCTAACACTGCCATGACACTGATACAGTGATTCTGAACTAGAACTCTAGCAGGTTTTACACACACACACACACACACACACACACACACACACACACACACACACACACACACACACACACACACAC
>JAUZSU010197364.1:0-11796 GCA_034780255.1 Parotocinclus maculicauda | reverse complement strand
TGCTTGGATTGTAAGACTGTATGAATTGTAAGTCGCTCTGGATAAGGGCGTCTGCTAAATGCTGTAAATGTAAATGTAAGTCACTGTGAGGCTGTGGTGACTTGGTAGTTTAAGGTATTAAATCAAACCCCAATCTGCCAAGCTGCTACTGTTTGGTCTGGGGCAAGACCCTTAACCCACAATTGCTTGGATTTAAAGGTTTTATTAGTTATTTGGATAATTGCTTCTGCTAAATGACCAAATGTTGAGGTGAAATATGAAATATTCAAAATCCATCTCTTATGTAACCATATTTCAGTAGTTTATATATTTAAACCACTAGGGAATTTACGTTAAGCTTGATGTTAATCTCACCTTCTTCTAATTGGCTAGACTGTGTACGAGGGACAGGAGCTGAACCACCCCTTCGGCCTCTGCCACTACAAGAACTTCTTGTTCTGGAACGAGTACCGGATCGGGAGCATTTACAAGCTGGATGTGAACACAAAGAAAGTGACGCTGCTGCGCAGTGAGCGACCGCCCATCTACGAGATCCGCACCTACGACGCCCAGCAGCAACAAAGTACGAAACTCACTGCTGTTGATGTGCTATAAAAACCTCACACTCAATGTAGGGTTATTTGAAGCATTATGTATTTGTTTATTCTGCATTTCTTAGCTGCAATAATCAGCCATATTGTAAAGATGTACAGATCATGGTCATGAAGGGGTGCACAGGGTCAGCAACAATACTCAAATATCCAATACAAAGTACCACTTGCCTTGGGTCAACGTATTCATGCTGTTGGCACCAACTTCTGACCACAATACTGTGCAAACGTCTTAGACCACCATTAGATTAGAGTTGGCATTATCTTAGAAGCAGTATAATGACTATATATAATTATTTGTCAGTCTCTTTATTATTTAATTTGTAAACAAAAAAAATCAAAGATTCTGTAGGCTGCAGTGGCAAGTATTTGGTGTCATCTCCCCTTACACTTTCATCAAGGTGCCATGTTGACCCTTCTGTAGTCCAAAGAAGCTTGGTCAGTGGTATTTTTGGAAGAGTATCTGCCACAAAGCTACTTTTTGCGACGTGAAGAGGCTGAAGAGGCTAAGGCTCACAAAGATTGAAATGAACTCCAGTGAAAACAGTATTATGGAGTGACAAATGTATGGTCAGTACACAAATGCTGAAACAGCAAACTTAATGATGGCCTAGGACTTTTGCACAGTACTGAATGTTAATTGTTTGGCCTTGCTTACCTAGGATCTAAGAGAACGTTTTCAGCTTACATTATTTTGCTTTTGTTGTTTGTATTCTCCAGCCACGGGTCAGAACGTCTGCAGGTCCAACAATGGCGGCTGCAGCAGTCTTTGTCTGCTCACGCCTATCGGGCGTACCTGTGCCTGCGCAGATGATCAAACTCTGGACATCGACAACAAGACCTGCAAAGGTACCAGATTAAATTTGTGTACACACCTTAAAGTTTAGCTGTTCGTTGTCCAAGTTTAAAGGTTTGGGCCACTGGCTTGATATAAAACTTTGTTCTGTGCCGCCGCAGCGAATCCATCCTACATCCCCCCACCTCAGTGCCAGCCCGGAGAGTTTGCCTGCAAGAACAACCGCTGCATCCAGGAGCGCTGGAAGTGTGATGGAGACAACGACTGCCTGGACAACAGTGACGAGGCTGCAGAGCTTTGCCGTGAGTCTTTTCTTTATTCTTACTCAGCAGGTACAACATAAATACACCTTCTCTACAGGTTTACGGCAATTAATGTCTGCGATGCGTCATGTGATTTGAACGTTGTTTGAACACCATATTATATATCTTACTGCTATAAAACACGATATGCTGTAGAAATGCTATATGTGATATGACTAAATGGCAATAATACTACAGTTTTGCCAAGTATTGATTTATATATTTACTGCTCACAAAATTAGAGGTATGACATCATCAGATATTCCCTCATTTTCGTGACCAATGTTGACCATCACATGCTGATTTTCTCGTTTTACTGTAAGGGTCAAATCTTATTTCACTATGGAACATCATATAATAACTATGTATAACAAGGTTACTTTATTAGAACACAACCAGAAAATACTGGGAATTTGTAAGCAGGTTTCAAAATCTTTGCTTCTGTAGTAGGGCTGTAATGATCCGATATTCTGTATTGGTATTTGCCCGATATGTGGCAAAATCACTGGATCGGAGATCGGATGGGGGGGGGGCGTGTAATCCAATATCTTTCCTATCACATTTATGCTTTATTACAATTTGGATGACACGTCATAAACAGAGATGTGTCACGTGAGCAATAGCTGGAACTCGAGTTAAAACTGTTAGGTAGCAGCGTGGTCATCATGTCAGCTGTGTGGAGTTATTTTAAGCTCAAAGATGATAAAAGTAAAATAGCAGCGTGCAACGTATGCAACGAAAGTGTTTTAAGAGGTGATAGCAGTGTATCAGTCTGATATCGGTATCACCAGATATTCAAGTTTGCATTATCAGTATCGGTATCTGGAATAAAAAAATGGTATCGAGCCAGCTCTAATCTGTAGGCACAAAAGTTCCACTTCTTATTTCACTGCATGCAATTCTCAGTCTGCATGTGTTTAAGAAGAAAGAAGAATTTTTGTAAATAAACCTTTCTGCACCAGAGGATGCACTGTTATGCATCAGTACAACGGCACCTAATGTATCTGGTCAGGTAATACATGGGTTAAGCAGGTTAATGTTTCCGTTCCATTTAATGTAATTTACTTACTGGCTTGATCAATAGTTCACGTTTGGACTAGAGACTGCTAATGTGTTCAGAGACTGTTTTGTTTGTGTGGATGACTTTCCGCTGTATTTTGTAGCAAGCTGTGAATAGTATTTGTAAGTGTTTGCACTCCCCCATACCCTTTATATTTACGTTACAGTAGTATAATAGACTGGGACAGGATTAACCGTACAGTCGCAGCTGACTCTCGGTCACTTGATGGATCATCGATCTCCACACATTTCTGTCTTTCATCGATGTGATCCATAAAGTATTTCGGCAGGATAGAGGAGTAGTTTGCCATTGCTTTCTCCACCCCTGGCGTGCAGCTGTTTCCAGTTACACGGCTGGGGCGTTTTTGCATACATAAGTCAATGACAATTGGGTGACGCCAATTAACCCTAACCTAACACGCATGTCCTTGGACTGTGGGAGAAAACCTGAGTAAACCAATGCAGACACGGGGAGGGCATGCAGACTCTACACAGAAAGAACCCAAGCTGCTTCACCCAGGGATTGAACCCGGGACCTTCTTGTTGTGAGGCAAGCGGTGCTACCCACCGAACCACCGTGCTAACACTTGGTACCGTGCAAACACTTGGCAGAGTATGGTGAGTTTTCGAGGCTCACTGGAGATAAAAAATAAAAAGGCACCCAGTCAGATGGCAATTAACCTGAAAAATAATTAAGTTTATCGGGTAAGATGTCCAACCTTGTGGACGAATAGTTGTGCCTGCAAGTATTTTGTCATTTTCTCTTGGAAAAAGTCAGTAAAACATGTTTTTCTAAAGCTTATTTTATCGTTCTGTTCAACTAAATCAAAAAATTTACAGCCAGTCAATGTTATCACTTCCGCTCAGGCTCCCTGCAATTATGAATTGGATAAAGTGGGAGTAAAAATGGAGAAATAAAAATAGATAACATTTTGATGGCTATATTAAGAACGATTTCAGTTAGTTGTAATAGTAAATAAACACGTGTCCCTCCACAGACATCGTCTTCCCTGTCCTGGACATCTTGCGCCTGGCCATGCGCCACCCCGAGGTCAACGGCCAGCTGTGCGGAGGGACAGAAGGTGCCAGCCTCTGTAACCACCTTCTAGGCCTAATGTCTACACAAGGTCGGCCAGCCAATCAGATGCTGGCTCTGCGCACCCTGTGTAACTGTTTCTCGGGGTCCCGCGGACGAACCTTGCTCCTGGGCCAAAGGGAAGCCGTGCTGTCGCAGGCCATCGAGCTCCGCAACGTGTGTAACAAAAACATCCATGTGGCTCTGGCTACACTGGTGCTAAACTACGCAGCCGTGCTGCACGGCCAAACGAGTGAGATCGAAGCGAAAGCCCAGTGCCTATCGGTGGCTAGCAGCGCCCTGGAAGTGGTGCAGGACAAAGAGGCCGTGTTCAGGTTGCTAGTAGCGCTCGGAACTACGGTGGCGGGGGACGGCACTGCCAAAGACCTGGCCCGGTCGCTGGGCGTGGCCTCACAGATCACAAAGTTTTCCACTGTTGCTGATCCGGCTAAAGTGGGGGAATGCTGTCGATTGTTGCTGGATGAACTGTAGTGATGTTACCCAGAGTTTACACAGGGCTGCAACATGTCAGACAGCATTTAAACATCAGTTCTATCTCACTGGCTCACTGCTTTGTGGTGATGACTGACTTTAATGAATGAATGCATGATAGAAATAAAACACTGCTGTATAGTGATCTTTCCTAACAAAGTGTCCAGTTGGTCATATCATTAGCAATGTGTTTTCCTAGTTTTCCCCAATTTTGACCCAGTGCTGTTGCTCTGGATTGGACTCATCAGTCAACGTCATAATTATTTACTGCACTAATTAGGAAAACTGCCAAACCTAAGCCATTGCCAGTGTTTAAGGATTAAATTGACTCTTATACCAGTACACAGGCATGTGCCATTTAATTTGTGCGCATTACATTCTGTAAAACAGGTCATTGACAGAAATTATTACCAACCATTACCGTAGTCACAGTCCTGTTTTGCTACTGTAATGTAAATATAATGGGTATTTACAAAAGAACAGCATACAAACATGCAGAAATGCGTCAGATAAAGCTGAAAACTAGGAACTGGGCTATTGAAATGACAAACTTTTTTTGATGAAGGAACCCGGAGATGCCCTGATAATGAAAGATCAAATGACATTTTATTATTATACATTATATATATTATTACAAACGACATGGAGGATCAGCCAGATTAGACTAACTCAATAATTGAATGTGAACCAGAACCAGTTTATATAGTTACAGGTGAGAGAATATACAGGTAGTGAGGGGACCGAAAATGGAGAACTTTAGAGAATAGTCATCCACAAACACAAAAAAGTAACTTAAACACATCAACTGGAACAATCTGTAGTCCAGACATGAGCTAACGAGCAAGCGAGCGCACGGCTGGTAAGAGGGTTATACTTGCTTAACTCGGGGTTGCCAGATCCAACGGGAGAAACAAACATCCAGGTCTATGAAAACAAGCCCAAAAGAAGCAATTTGGCTCAGAGGGAAAAAAATCCCAAACAGATGACGTAGTACAGTGAGAGTGACCACTTGATACGTTTATTTAAAATAAAACAATATTGTATATTTGCCCTTTAACTTTAGAGGTTGAACACAATCACTGGTAGAAATATAGGAAAGATATATATAAAGATCAAGGAGCAAGCTGGCATAAGCAACTACACTTTAAAACAAAACATTATCCCACAATTACCAATATACAAGAAAAGCAAAAGTTCAGTGTTTTCCAGATTCTGCTGAGTCTTTATATAAATCTTAGTGGTCATTACACTAGGATCAGACACAGCAGTGCTGCTGGAGTTTTCACTGCTCATTCACTGTCCACTTTATTACAGACATTCATATTATTGCTCTCTCTTGTAGCAGTAAATATTTGTAGGTGCAGTTTGTGTTAGTCATCCTCTAATCCTTGATCAGTGCTTACAGGATGCTGGTGACTGAAAATCTTTTATGTGGCGGCGCTGCTGGACTGAAAATAGTCCACCAGCCATTGACACTGCAGTACTGAGAAAGATTCACCATCCAAATATACTACTCATAAAAATGGGGAAATATTAATTTTCGTGAGCCGTGTAGTACCTGATGTGTGCTGGGCCGGTGGGGGTCCTGACCCTTAGAGGACAGACTGAAGAGGCTGGAACTGTGGAACTACAAAGTACAGTGACCACTAAAACTAAATAAAGTATAAGCAGAAAATAAGGTAAAAAATAAAGAATACCTACAACTTTTGCACAGCACTGTAAGTCATAGAATATATAGAATAAGTCCAGAGTCACTTCAAACAAGTGGATCTGGCAACCGTAACGGACCACACTTAAACTCTCAACTAAATGACCTCAGAGGTGATCAGCAGTTCATGCCTATGGAGTTAAAAGACTAATTATTTGCTCGGTTATAAAAGTAAACGGACATTGATTGGATAGTAGTTAAATGAGGCTTACCTGTACTCTGTATAAGATCAGCACATCTGTTATGTGCATCTGCAGATCTTTAAAGGACTGTTTTGTTTAGTTCTTAAGCAAATTGGCCAGACTTTTGTATAGGTAGCTACATCAATAAGCCAAATAATTAACACCACACATTAATGGAAGAAGGTTCTATTTTCTTTTCCACCACGTGGACAGTCAAGGATGTGTGCACCTTTACCTGGGGAAGAGACGGTACCAGGATTCACTGTGGGAAGAAGACAAGAGGGTGGGTAGAATGATGCTCTGTGTAATGTTCTGCTAGGAAACCCTTGGTCCGTTCATTCATGTGAATTTGACACCTACATAAACATCATTATGAAAAAGTTTTTTTGTTATTTTGTTTTTTACTCAATTTCATCTTACTTCTGGACATGCAAACAACATTTTGTACAAACTCTGTATTCAGGTTCTCAGGTAAACAAGCGCACTGCATTGGGGATCCAAATTAGAATCCCAGAGCAGTCTTTCTGAGTAAGCCAGAGGCCCCGGGACCACAAAAAGCAGGGGGCCAATTCATAGAGGAAGTCAACAAAAAACAACATTACAATATTTTTTTTTTTTTTTTTAGTTTATTTTGAGTATAAACCCTTTTTCACAAGCAGTTAAACTCATGTTCAGTTATCATTTATGTCAACAAAAGATTCATGTTCATCATCATAATGACAATTATAATTTAACCAAATAAAACTCAATTTGAAAAAAAGGCATTTGACCACACCATTACAAATGTGCTTTAGTCATAAAGTATAAAGTAAACTCACATTTCTGCAGAAGCCCATAGATTTCATGCAACCTATTTAAATAACACAAGCATACTGAATAATACAGGGTAAAATCAAAAGCCTTAAATTAACTGCAGAGCTCAAGTCACATTCTTGGAGAGAGGGAATGTACAAAAACTGTTAGTCTCAACTGAGTGCAAAAGTATTCAGATACACTCAGCAGTCACTACACCTGTAGGTAGTAGGCAGTAGGTACAACTAACGCAAATATGCTACTTACAAACTTTACTTTTTGTGAGTGGTTGTTGGTGCTAGATGAGCTGGTCTTAATCTACTGGGATTTTCATGCAATTTCTAGGGTTTACAGATAATAACACGAAAAAAATATATCCAGGAGTGGCCGTTCTCTGGGAAACAAATGCCTTATTGACACCACAGGAGATCGTCCAGCCTTATTTGAGATGATAGAAAGGCAGCAGTAACTCAAATAACCACCCGTTATAACTGATGTATGCAAAAGACCATCTCTAAATGCACAAAAAGAAAATCCTTAAGGCAAATGGGTTACAGCAGCAGCATACTACACCAGGTGCCACTCCTGTCAGCTAAGAGCAGGCAACTGAGGCTACAATTCACACGGTTCAGCAAATTCACAATAGAAGATTGGGAAAAAACTTGCCTGGTCTAACGAGTCTCAATTTCTGCTGCGACATTTGGATAGCAGGGTTCGAATTTGGAATAGCAACATGGAAGCATGGATCCATCCTGCCTTGTACCAATAGTTCAGGCTGCTGGTGGTTGAATTGTGTTGGTGAGATTTCCTTGGTACAATTTGGGCCCATTGAGCATCATTTAAATGCCACAGACTATCTTAGTAATGTTAGCGACCATGTCCATTTTATTGTCATAGTCCTTAATGCAAAAGGAAGCTCAACCCAGTATTAGCAAGGTGTACCTAATAAAGTGGCTGGCAAATATAGAAGTCCCACAGTTTAAAGACAATGCTCAGCTTGGTTTAAAAAATGTCTACAGTCTGTATACTAATAGATCAACAGACGAGAAAGCCCAGGAGTGCTAATTAGATATTGCATGCAAATTAAAATACCTCCAACACTTCACACACCCAGTCGCTTCCTTTAAACAGCTTGTGCTTCTTGGCGTGTATTTTAATACTGCAACATGAGGGACTTTATTTGCTATAAAGTAAAAAGCCCTATTTAAAACAACTGCAAACGTGACAAGAACAGACAAGAACAAAGAAAACTTTTACACATGCTAAGGTGGAGACAAACTGTGATTCTCTGCAGAGGCTTCCATTTTCTGGGAGGCGGCTCAAAACAAAACAAAAATGAAAGGATATTTCAAAATGAATATGAAGAGAATCCCACAAGAACTGCTGGACAATCTGATCCTGAACATGCCCCATCACTGTCAGTGTGTTTTGGCAGTCTTGGGTTACCATAAACCCTACTGACCAGTCAATATGTGGCACTCTTATCTAGTTTAACATACTTCTGTTCATCCCATAAATATGTCACTTGCTTCTCAATCTCGATAATTGAGTTTTCATCTCATTTGCGTAATCAAACAACTTTCTTTGACTTTCCATTTGCTTTTCTGATTACACATTTAATGAAATTAAATCAAATGTTTCTTTTATGAATCGCTTCATATTCATTTTGAAATATCCCCTCATTTTGTAGACCAGTGTAATTAGCACGATACAATCCACAGCTTTAAAGAGGAACAGTAACACAGCCATGCGATCGGTCGGTCCCATTAAACCAATTTTTAGAATGTTTAGGGAGATATTTCAGGTACTCCTTGTTACATGTATTACGTCCGACATTTCCCACAATGCCTCCTGCATCGTTTAGAATCTGTTTTAAAACATTACACAGCATTTTTTAGCTTTTAACACAGCCAACCCTCCGTATCCACAGATGCAACCCCCAACACAAAATTTTTCAAAACAAACTTAAATTTGACATTTGCCAAGTAATACTCTGAAATCGTGATATGTAGGTATACAGCTCTCAATTTCAAATAATCCCCAATCTATCTGAAACACACCCAGTATCACCTCACGTTTCATTCTCCTCTTGTCATTGTTCCTTAAACAAAACAGCATAATAACTACAGGTATGGCCCATTTAGTGGCCGCATTACGTTTTGTCAAACAGAAAATTGACCGGACATTACCTTAGTCACAGTCTTTTTATGCTGCTACAGCTATTTTCACATGAAACCTGTGTGCAAACGATACATAAATGCAAAAGATACTGCTAAAAACACAAGTGGAACACCACAATCTACACAACATCTCTAATCCTACTGGATTTTTCATTTTCATTCCAGTGGATACGTAGGGCTGAATGTATTACCTGACCATGACCATTGCACTTTAAATAGCCTCTTTTATATCATTCTTAAATAGTTATTCACTCATTCATTTTTATTCATGCTCAATACAATTCTGTGTCATGGGGTCACACACACACATACACACAGGAACTCTTTAAAGAGACCAGATGACCTAATGTAGAAGAGTACCCAAACAAAACCAACACAACCATTGGAGAGAACATGCTAAGACTACACAGAGGCATCTGGGCCCAGAATTCGGAACTCTTGCTCCACCGTGCAGCCCCAGTTTTTAAATATATAAGTAACTTTTTGCTTGTACCTTCTATACATGACATCATTATTGCAATGATTGAAAAAAAAACAGGCTTTAACTTGATAAATCATTAATTTAATGCTGCAGTCAGCTGTAAAGTCGCTTTAAATGTAACCTAATGCTGTTAGTACCTACACTTCTATACTCCTCTGCAATGAAATGTGACAATACTAACTTCAACTTACCAACCCAAAAAGCACCATGTCCAGAACCCAAGAACCTCAAAAAATATCCCAAGAGATCATCCCAATGGTTTACCGAAACCATTACACCGCTCAGTTTATCTCATCTGTAAATTCAGCCATGATGTCATGGACCCAGATGTCACTGTCCACATGAGACGTGTCCACCAGGAAGACTGTGAGCTTACGGTCCCATGACTGCTGTGCCTCTTGCACGGACTCCACCTGGGCTACCAGTGCTTTTTTCTCCACATGATTTCTGAACACAATGGAAGCCTCTTCAGACCACTGGCTGGCCTTCACACCTGTTCAGGTTTTAGAAAGAGTTACATTCACAAGGTAAGCAATGCTGAAATATGTTTTATGTGTTTGGTGTTATGTTTCCAGACTACACAGGACACAGAGGAAGTATTTGGGACTGGGGTAGCCTAGCGGTTAAGGCACTAGACTCTGGATCTGAAGGTCCTGGGTTCGAATCCCACCTCTGCCAAGCTGCCACAGTTGGGTCCTTAAGCAAGGCCCTTAACCCACAATTGGATAATATTGGATTGTATAAGTTGTAAGTCGCTCTGGATAAGGGAGTCTGCTAAATGCCGAAAATGTAAATGTAAAATCCTTCTGCTGGTTATTAAGTCCAGTGATGCCATGTTTGCTTCTTCTGATCGACTTTCTCTACATGTTCCTTCATGTTCCCTTCGATCTGCTGACTCTCACCTTCTTTCTGTTCCTCACTCCACTCCTCACTCTGTGGGTGATGGGACTTACAGCGTCGCTGGCCCTAAACTCTGTAATGCCTTGCCTTTATATCTGCACACTTGCTCTTCTCTTCCTATTTCAGATGCAACTAATGCATGCATTCCTTTGGACAGGGTGCTTACTCCAATGCTCAGGTCTCAGAGGGTCCAGCCAAAAAATGATTTAAAGAACTCAAACCCCCCTTAGGCTCTCCAGAACTGTTCATTCCAGCAGCTGAGAGGAAGCGAACAGGGACTGGATTTATAAGTGTCTTAAAAAGGAAATCTTCTGGGGGAAAAAAGTTCGTTGAAAAACGATCATTGTCCAAATAGCTCCTTAAGAATTGTGCTCTTTTTTTTCTTAACTCTTTTCTTAAGAACAATTCTTAGAACAAGTGCTGTTTTTGGACATAGAGGTATATATCTAGAGACAGCTGCTTGGAATCGTTGCTGCGATACGTTAATGGGTCCACCGTATTAGTCCAGGAGAGACTGGTGTGTAAACAAATACAAGTGAAAGGAGGAGCTGCATTTTTTTTTCTGGTTAAAATGCACAGTAACCAAATTATGTATTTTAATGAGTCGTCTTTTTTAGGTTCAAGGCTTTTGAGCTACGTGGAGTACAAAAAGTTTTGATTTCAGTTAAAATGTACAGTGTATAGTACAGTAGAGCATATTATTAGGCTATGAATAAAATCAGTAATATTATTATATAATATAAATGTATATTATGTAATTATACATAATACATATATGTATAATTATTAATTATATAATAGAAGTGTAATAAAGTATGCGAATAATGAATACAACACAATTATTATATTACTACGTTACTTATACTAAATCTACTATGTGCTTTTGCTAATCTATTACAATATTTGTTTCATTATATAATTATTTATTTATTTATTGTTTGGAGACGTTGCCTGGACCAATGCGGCGTCTAGATAATATTATGTTCTTACATGTCACACTTGTCTTGGGATGAAAGGGTTCAAATTTGTCAAACTTTAAGTTTAGTTATTTTAAATAATCCCAATCTTATTTGTCAAGATGGTTTTTGTTCCTGTTGTCTATGTTTTCTGCCACCACCTGTTTGTGTTTTGAACACTTGGTTTATTGTTTTTCCTCACAAATATGTGCTATGTAACATATTAAATGTTTATTAAACCTTTATTGTGTGATTTACACATATAGAGAACGTACAAACAAGA
>JAUZSU010197353.1:0-11796 GCA_034780255.1 Parotocinclus maculicauda | reverse complement strand
ATAAGGCTGTAACGTAACAAAATGTGGAAAAAGTGAAGCGCTGTGAATACTTCCCGGATGCACTGTATATATATATATATATATATATATATACTATATATATTCTTTAAATATTCTTATTTTTAATTCTTTTTAATTCCTCTTGTGTGTACTGTAATGTTGATGCTGGAACCTTAATTTCCCAGAGGGAACGCTCCCAAAGGGATTAATAAAGTTTATCCTTACCTTATCCTTATGCTTTGCTTCATTATATCACAGTCCATGTTGGCATTTATGAGTAACTAAGGAAGCCCCAAACCTTGATATTTTTAACCAGTTTACCACACCTGCTTCCCATTCACACCTGAAAATTTGTAACACTAAGAAGTCACACTAAAAAGGCTAATTTTTGCTTAGGAGTGTACTCACTTTTGGTGTCAGCAGTGTAGAAATGGCTGTTTAAAGTTATTTTGAGGGTACAGCAAATTTACACTGTTATACAAACTGTAGACTGATTACTTTACATTGTATCAAAATGTCATATCTCCTGTGTTAGTTCCAAGAAAAAGTATAATTAAAAAGTTACAAAAACCTGAGGTGTGTACTCACTTTTATAAAAATTCTATCAATTCCTTTATCCTCCAAGAACTGCCAGCATACTCTTGCCTCATGAGACCAGGCAGGAAGGGAGGAACCCAGTACCCACTACACCAGCATAGGGTCTCACGATGGGTATAAGGATTTCATCCTGATACCAAATAGAAGTCAGAGTGCCATTGTCAAGCATCCTTCCCAGACCATCACTGACCCACCACCAAATCAGTCATGCTAAATTATGTTGCAGGCATTACAATAGACCCTGTCATGTCTGTCACATGTGCTTAAGTGAAACCTGCTCTCATTTGTGAAAAGCACAGGGCACAAGCAGCTGATCTGCCAATTATTGTGTTCTATGGCAAATGCCAATCAAGCTGTCAAGCCAATACAGTGCTGTCAGTGAGCACAGGGCCCACTACAGGACCCTCATGACGCCTGTTTCTAAATGTTTGGTCAGACACATTCACACCAGTGGCCTGCTGAAGGTCATTTTGTAGACGTGTGTGTGTGTGTGTGTGTGTGTGTGTGTGTGTGTGTGTTCTTGACCACGTTTGCACACACTGCAGCAGGGATTTTGGTTCACTCCTTCAGACAGATCTTCTCCAGACCTTTCAGGTTTCAGAGCTATTGCTGGGCAACATTGAATTCCTCCAAAGATTTTCTACTGGTATCAGTTTTAGAGACTGGCTAGGCCACTCCAGGACCTTGAAATGCTTCTTACTGAACCACTTCTTAATTGTACTCATCCTTCTTTCTGCTCCAAACACGTCGAGTGAAGCTCATACCAAAAAACGCTATTTTGGTCTCACCTAACCACACAGTCTTCTCCCATGCCTCTTTTGGATCATCCAGATGGTCATTGGCGAACATCAAATGGACCTGGACACCACAATTTACGAAAACAACTGGGAACGTTGCCTGTGATGCACAGCTATTTGACATATTCAGTGTGCTGTCCCTGGTGCTGAACACAAAGCTGGAGGTGCAGGATCCAGTCCTTATGAGCCCGCATAAAAACTGTTTTAAATGCTGTCACAAGACTCCATGATGCAGTGCTAAAGGTGGTGTTAGTTGATTTTTTCAGCATACAATTTGTCTAAGATGACATCAGAGATAAAAGTTAGTGATCGGGTGGTCTTACTATTCCACAAGTCCACAATGGAAATCCAATGACCAGGGAATTGAATATATAGCCACTGATGAACACCTGCTCCGTAGTGTGTTCCTCCTATTGGAAATAACAGGGGAAACTGCTATCTTTAGTCAGAACAAATGGGAACACTGATTCCTGTAGCGGTCAGAATGCGAGGTGCTGGAGTAAAGAAAACCCTCACTGAATGGCAAACACCAAAATCGTATGGTGATGTGAAGGTTATGGCGAGGTGTAAAATATGGGCTATCAATGTAATCGAACCTTGACATAAAAATTGGCCTCGTCACCGAACAGAGTGTGAATGCAGGATCCCGCTAATATTAATTAAACGTCCATCACATCTATGAAAGTTTCTGCTGCAGCTGGATCTTGAAGGGGTGCCACCTATTCGTATGACGAATTCGTACCAAAGGGATGACTGGCTGACAGCAGATTCTGAAGCGAGATGTCATGTGCTGTGTCATGGACTTTTGGCAAAGGCTGACAAACCATTGTTGAGGTTTCTTTGTCGGTAGAAGTCTCCGGACAACCACTACATGGCTTGTCGTCAACAGTCCTGATTTCTCAGAAATTGACCATGAAGGTCTGTGTGAAATCATCGTATCACATCTGAGGCTATGATATAGAAGAAAAAGAAGAAGATGAAGAGGAAGACAAATTTACAAAATAAATTTGAAATATATAGTTGAGGTGAGAAAACAATATTTAGTAGATTAAATCTGCAATTAAAATGTAAAACTTGAGATGTGAAAGTGCAACATTTGTTTATATGTACACATTCACATGTGTACTATGCTGTTTGCTTTGGTTCCAGTTAAGTTAAAAAATACATAAATGTCACAATCAGTACAGTTTGGGGTATATAGAATATATTAACCTATGTGATTTAAGAAAGCTATGTATAGCTTAAATCCTGGCTATAGGAATTATTTCACAATTACAATATGATTTTTAGGATTTTTCTATCATAATGTAGCAGATGAAAATGCACTGCATGATTGACCATAAACAAACCAAACATTCCATTCAAAGGTCTGGGAAACAATATTTAGATGAATTTCTAAAAATTGATATTTAGATTTTCTTTAAAAAATCATTATTATGCACAAATACAGTGTACTACATACACAAATACTATACATCAGTGTCATAAATAGTATATATTAGTGTATACACATTGATTATTATTGATCCTGTCCAATTTATTTACTACAATGCAATCTTGCTATTGTACATTTTTTTAAAGGTTTTAAACGATTTGTTTTTGTAGTTGGCCTTTATTCTGTGCCACTTGTCATACATGACACATTTTATCAGTTTTATAATGAGCAGAGGTTAAGTTACTTAAGAAACCTATTTATTGCAATATGAGATCACATAATTTAAAAATGAAAGGTGATATATCTATATCACCATTGTTTTCATTCATAGTAATGTCTGCCTCATTACAATGTCCAATTTTATCTATGCCTCAGGAAATAGCAAGAAGCCTGTCAGTGTGTTTTTGCAGGTTAAATGTGATTTACTATGGGCTGTAACGGGAAGAAATGGTTCTCGGGGGCAAATTACAGGGCTAATTAGCAGATAACACGTAAATGGCATCCCTCTGTCCATCTTTAACCTGTCATAATCAATCTTTATGCTTGTATGTCATCTCTTTCATGACCTCCACCTTTGCTTTAAACCCCTGTGTTGAAGCAAGGCTCAGGATGGAATGCACTGGTCATACCATTACATTTTTTTTTACATTTACAGCATTCAGCAGACGCCCTTATCCAGAGCGACTTACAACTCATACAGGCTTACAATTCAAGCAATGGTGGGTTAAGGGCCTTGCTCAAGGACCCACCTGTGGCAACTTGGCAGAGGTGAGATTTGAACCCAGGACCATCAGGATCATTCCTTAACCGCTAGGCTACCGCAGTCCCCTTAAAAACAGGTTATATAGTGGGTTATATATTTATTTACCCTTATGTCCTTAAGCAATGTATGAGTGTAGTGAAATGAGGTAAGAGAATTCAGAAGAAAAAGCTGACATGTTAATGAAAACAGCACTAAACACAATCACTTCACATACACTTTTTGTATCTAAATGATAAAAATAACAGCTCATTGTGATTTCTTCTTGGTTGCTGTTCCCTCATTTCTTGACCTGCATTGTGAAAACTATATCTTCTGGCAAAGTCATCAAATCACTTAATAGCCTTTATTAAGAAGAGCACCAAGCCCTCCTGGACCTACAGAAGGACCACCTCTACAAATATGGAGAGCTCCCAAAGATGCGGGTCAAGGATCAGCAGGTCCTTAGGAACCTTTGGGCCTGCTGCAGCCTTTATCATCCTTAAAAAACGTGACTCTACAGGATAAAGACATGAGATTCCTGCCAAATGTACTGTTCCCTGAGGATTTATGCCACAGAACAGTGGTGCCACAGGAAATCCAGTGCATTACTGGATAAGTTCATTCAGCTGGTGGTGTATGACAAGGGAAGTAAGCTGGGGGAAAGCCTGGCAGCCATGTTAATGTTGTGGAGAAAAATTAAAATAAGAGCTCTGGTCTTGATTCCTAAGATCCCTCATTTTTCACCCGATGGAACAGGTGCATACCTGAAAATAATCAAGGGGGTCCGTACCAGGCAGTGGTGGATTATTCATTCATTCATTATCTTCCTCTTAATCCACATGAGGTCACGGGCCAGCCAGTGGCCATTGGCGCAAGGGCAGGCAACCCTTGACGGGGGGCCAAGCCATTGTAGGGCACACACACACAGTCACACACTAAGGGCCACTTTAGAGACACCAATTAACCTAACACACATTTGGACTGTGGGTGGAAACCAGGGTACTCGGAGTAAACCCACGCAGACACAGGGAGGACATGCAGACTCCACACAGAAAGGACCCAGGCAGCTCCACCCTGGGCTTGAACACTGGACCTTCTTGCTGCGAGGCAGCGGTGCTACCCACCGAACCACCGTGCTGCCTAGTGGTGGATTAATGTAATCCAAATAAAAATGATCAGTGCCTGGTTTATTTGAGGCATTGGAATAAGCCCATTGGATGAATGTGTGCTACAGGGAAATGCTGTGCATGTGGGGAAAGACAAATGACTACATTTACATGTTATGTAATTTATCAGATGCTGAAACAAAAGGTGGATACAATCTTACAAATCCAAGCAATTGGATGTTAAGGTCCCAAGGCTCAAGGACCCAACTGTCATTCACTGTTTTTAAGTCTCGCTTAAAATCATATTTTTTCTCACTGGCTTTTAATTCAGTTTAATTCATTTTACTAGTTGGTGGTTTTTACTGTTGTCTGCTTGTATTTATGTTGTTTTTATGTTTTTATGTTTTACTCTTTTAAATATGTGTGCAGCACTTTGGTTAACGCTTGCTGTTGTTTTAAAGTGCTATATAAATAAAATGGATTGGATTGGATTGGAACAGTGGCAGCTTAGCAGAGGTGGATTCTGGTCAGTCCCATGTAAATAAAATATGAGTTTTAAGATACTGTACCACATGAGGTACGAGTTGAAGAAAGTTAAGGAAAATCTGACAAATTAACAGCCCAAGCACTAAGCAAAAAACATAGCACATGACTTTTTTTTAGAAAATCTAAAATAAAAACCTCTAAGGAAGATCCCTGCTAATTTAATGTTTCTTTCTTACCTTACCATCGGTCACACAAAACATCTACCACCAAACAGACAGGGAAGAAGAATGTTTTAATGACATTAAAATTTGAATTGCAAATTTGCAACAACTTTTTTTGCAACTTAATTGGAAATGTGTAATAAGCTCCTGTTATTTGTAGTTGGTATGAAATGTTACATATGAAAGCTGAGTAAATGGTCCAGTGGCCTGCCACTGTAGACTGCAAGTGGTACATAAACCACTGATTTGAAGATAATGATCAGCATATAATAAAGAGTGGTAGTTTCTAAATCACACAGAGGATATAATGACACTTCTGTGTATCAGGCATTATAACTGTTACATTCACATTGGTCCACATGTCAGGGGTACAGATGTTTATAGGTTATTTCATCTTGCAACTTACCTGGTACAGTATTAATAGTGTCTATTTATGGCTTTTAACAAGGCTTTGTCGCAAACCAGTGTGAACAGGGAGTCAAATGACAAAGTCAGATGCAAATCAGAGGAAGCTGTTCCAATCTGTGTCAATCTTATTTAAACACTTACTGGAATGTCAAGTACAGGGCAACATTCAGCTTTTAAATATTCATATTATTTTTCTTCAGTTTAATTTGCTTTGATTTTGTTTTACATTCTTTTTATTAGGATTATTTCAGATAATATAAAACTTTTTTGCTTTACTTTTTTACTTTATTTTTTATTAATTTGGTCCTTTTTTAAATATAAATTTTAAGGTTTGTTTATGTATCTTTTTCAATATATTTTTTTGTTTTAATTTTGATTAATTGTAGTTGTTCCGATTAAATTTGTGGGGGTTAAAATTTATAAAATAATAAAAAATAACATTATATGAGATTAAAACTTCAGGGATAATTATTCTAAAATACTAAAACTGTAAAAAAAAGGAGTAAAATAAAAATAACCATCTGACTGAATGTGAGATTTTTTAAATTTAGATTTTAGAAGTGTAACGGATTTCTACACAATGTGTCAGCATCATTATGTGATTAAACATAAAATTATTACAGTAAAATGATATAATGTAATTGTGATACAGTAAATGATACAGTAAATGCAAGTTATTATTTTAAACATTTTTATTGGAAATTACTACTTGATACAGCAAGTCTGATATCAATACAAACTTCAGGTTATCAGGACCTTACACCACAAGGTAAAGCGCATTCCCTCCAAGACAGACAAAAGCAACACACATCATGAAAACGCTTAAAACATGTGGACACCCAAAATGGGCTCTTTCAAGGCAGTGAAGACATAGAAAGGAAACTAAGACATCTATCAGTAAGGCCAAATAACATTGTCTTTTCATTTATGGTATAATTTTCAAAGAAAGTATTTTCTCCAAGGATAACACCCTGGGAAACTTCAGACCCATTACGCCATTAGACAAGAACTGGCTCATCCCAAGGACAAAACACCCAAATAAAAACTGAACTATGTTGTGTACGCAGTCAATTTAGTGAGGAGTGCTCAGATCTATACGTAAAAGAGATAAAACAACAACTAGACGAGGCAGATTATCAGGACAGGTCTGTAGATCTGCATTTAAAGGAGAAGGAATAATCATTTAAGGATACAAATGTTCATATTTAGAAAAAAAGATATTTGAGAAAGGAGCTAAGAGGAACCATTAAATGTCCAATTAGAGTAATTATCGTTTAACAGAAAGAGTAGTTTTTGACATTATCAACAACCGGCAGTTTAACGCCTTTTTGCACCTTAATCGCATGATGACAGGGTGGGGCAACAAGTCACAAATCCTCTCTTTTAAAGAAGTTTAGAAACTGATTCATGCATTTATTAATTTGAGGCTGGATTACTGTAACGCTTTACTTGGCCGGTCTATTAAATCTATAAATAAACCAGAATTAGTTCATGATGCAACAGCTCGAGCGCTAACTAAAGCTAGAAATGTTATCAGTCCAGTTCTGTCATCTCTACACTGGTTACCAGTTAGATTGCACATTGATTACAAAAGACTTGTTGTGACATATAAAGCTATACACAGCCTATCTCCACATTATCTGGGTGAACTCTTAGACTTACAATCCAGCTCGTCTAATTCGACTTATTTCAAATTTCCAATATCCAAAGTCTTACAGCTAAAAACATTTTAAAAATGGCTGAAAACATACTTATTTACACAGGCTTGTGGTTAGACTTAGACTGGGATTTGTGGCTCCAGTTACTGGGGTAGAGATCTGGGGTCATGTCTGACCCGTTTGCCTTATCATGCCTTGGTACTTGGCCTGGAATGTCTGTTATGATATCCAGCTACCCATTTGTTCCTTTGCCCTTGGGTAGTGGAGAGCGGAAGATTCATAGTAAAATAGATTTAAGGTGATCTGGGCTGTTGGGTTGTTGTCTTCTTGCCTCCCAAGTGCGATCACTCGGGTTTGTTGATTGCTGGGGAGGTTGGTTGCTGAGCTCATAAACTTTAAAACTCATGTAATGTAATCTCTTTTAGCTGTGATAAATTTGGGCTTTCCCACATCTAGTTATGTTGCTTTAGCTTGTATCATGCTACACATGGCATCAGGGGTTGTTAATATACTTTGTGCTCTTAATTAATAACTAACTACATTTTCTCTTTTCTCTCTGAATGTGTGTTCCCCACACACTATGATGTTCCTCTGCTTCAGATGTTTCCCACTGATGTTGTTTCTATCATCAGCTCCAGGCTCACCATGCTTGGGCACCACCAAAGGGCAAGGGCTTTCTCACCAACGACTCAAGATCCTAAAGTGACTGTGCATTTGACAAAATAATGCTGATATGCATATTTTTTTTATTTTTTATCTGTTAATATTTATTTAGATTTTTTTTTTAAATTATAAGTAGTTAGCGTTCTTATTTGACTAGATGAATTTGTTTAATTCTTACATCTTTCATTTAAGCTAACAAGAAGGATAGGTCTCCTTTTGAGTCTTAGTCCTTCCAATGTTTCTTCCTTATGACATCTTGCTTGGCTAGCTCAGTTTGGGATTGGTTTCAGATATTAGAAGATAATCTAAAGTCATAAATCTGCTTTGACACAATGCTCTTTTGTAGATATAGACATAGAAATGTGTTGAAATAAATATTACTTGACTTGTCAAATGGGTCCCTGTGAACCTAATGAACCCAGAGAGGGTAAATCACTCCCAATGTGACAACCCCAAAAGAGGTTAAATACCTGGGGCTCTCCATCAGCTTATTAAATTAAAGAAGCCTTTCAATGAAAGTTGAAACATCTTCAAGAACCAAAAAAGTCCAGTTCCCTTCAACCTGAGCAGCCAAGACAACAATGACCTGATTAACTGAGAACCTACAGGTAAATCATAAATGATTATGTGTTCAGCTTATCATTGACTGTAGTAATCTCACTATTTCAGGATGCAAAACATTTGAAAAACGTTTCATTTTTTTTTTTACAATTTCCTTTCAAACATATTGTGAAGACAGTATTGGCAACCACAATGTGCCTTTTGAAATCAAACTAAAATTACCCAACTTGTCCCATTTTGTACATATTTCAGCCTTTGCTTTTGAAAAGTAATGTCTAAGACCATTACGTTTAACATTAGTACTTAGATAGTTTTATGTGCTCTGATAGAGTTAAGATAACAGCCGTATGCAATATAAAGACAATTACTCAGTCCCAGACAGTTACCATTAGTCAGAATTCAGTTATGCATCTGCCCTGTAAGGGCAGCAATTCTTGTAATTTCCAGCAGGATGTTAGTCATGGTCCCTTACAAGAAATGATTCTTCAAATCTGATACTATTTTTTGGTCTTTATCTGGCCTTAATGTACTTACCATTAGTTTAGTGGTATGACTCAAGCTGGTTTGACTGCTGAGTCACATATAATATGCAGATGTGTTTTTTTTAATGTAGCCATAAAACATACCACACAGGAAATAATATTAATGCATATGTTTTTTGTGACAATGTTTCATTAAGCAGACTGTTGTAAAGCTCTTAAAACTGTTTTTTTCTGCTTATACACATGTCAGCTCTAAAACTCAGTTAACTAATAGAATCTGGATTGGTAACTAGACCCTGGTCAAAACACACATCTGTTTCTAATATATTCTTGGAATCCCTGTCAAATGTCACCACCATGAGTTTTTCTCATAACATTTAACCTAGCTTGCATCAGATTACTCTATATGAGCAAAAACGAATTCTGGATTCTCACCCCCACTGAACATGAATTGGTGGGAAGTGCTCGTAGAGAGAAGAAAAACATATCTACAGGGTTTCACAGACTGGATCTGGTAGCGGAATATTAGATGACACATACCTACCGCATTTTACAGTTTCACTGAAAAGTTTATAACAGCTAATAAATAAAGAAATGGTTTTTTTTCATAGTTTTGAGGTACAGTACAGTAAACGTAGTCATACTTACAGTAAATTTAGTCAAATTTTGTCATTTTCACATGGATTTAGTCAAAATAAACAAATAAAAAAGTTTTTTACTTCAAATAGACCTTCTGCGTATAGATTATTATATTTTTTTCATTGTCTTTGCATCTCTTCTATCTATTCTGCATACATTTATTGGTGTTAAGCCAATAATGATTCTTTACATAAATGATATATAGTTGTAGTTGTAGACCATATTGAAAACAGGAATATCATTTACAATACTACTGTATAGAAAGTATTACTATAGTAATATGTATAGTAATATAGCATAGTAATACTACACACAAATAGTGTATTAATTTCCTTAACTGGGTTACTCAGTCTTTGTTGTCCTTACTGTTATAAGGTCACTCATATTATAAAAGCTTTTTCATTGTGAAATTCAAGCCTAAGTTCCTCCTCAAACATATTTTTCTCATTAAACCATATGAGTGTAAAACATCAGTCATCATCTCCCGGGGTCAAATATCATGAATATGAACGCTGTGGGTATTAACATGGTGGAATGTTGATGGAAGTGTTAAGAAAGGAAAAGAACCACCTTCCAAGGAAACGTATTTTTTGTAATTCTAAAGAAAATACACCTGTCAATTATTAAGCATTTATTTAGAGGTATTTTATCATTTCTTAGGGCAATTACATTTTGATATGTTTACATATTAATAAGTACGCATAAAAGCACCTATGCTTGCTCCAATAATATATTTTTCTTTTTGAATATATTTTTATCCAGTCTTTGTTTTGTTTGGATTGTTCTTATTTTAGTACTAAAATGTTGCAACCCTATAACACTAGGGACAACAAAGACTGAGTAACCCAGTTAAGGAAATGAATATGTACTAAAATGTTTAGTTTCATTCCAAATGATATTTGCCCTGAAAACCATATTAAGTATACCCAAATCTGTATGCACATAAATTATAAATGAAAAGTTTTATCATTTCAAATTAAACTTAAGACAAAAATTCAGCCTAAAGGGAAATATTATTTTAGAAAACAAGAATAAATAGCTGAAGGTTCAAACAGTGCTGCCATGCCTACTGTGAGCACTCGTGTGATGTGAAGCCTAGTGCACACTACACAGCTTACAAAAACTCTTTAGAAAGACTTCACAAATTATCAAGTTTTGAAACATAGTGCCTCATTACGAACTCCCACTGTTTCTAGAAAATGAACAATCTGGGCCAGGGGTGCTTTAAAGGGGGATAGGGTGTGGGGATAATTACTCTGAAGGACTCTGAATAGAAGGGGGCCTAAGGGGGCCAAGGGAGCAAAAACTGTGCAGAGTAGGAGGCCCAATGTGTTAATCCATCACAGGGTTCAAAATTCATATTGCCATTGGCCTTGATCTGAACAATGTACATTTGTTGTTCCTGTTTTTCATAAACTCCCCAAATAACTTTTAGGTAAATATTGCTCGTACTGGGTTGGACCACCTTTTTCCTTCAGAACTGCCTTAATTATTCATGGTACAGAATAGATTCAAGAATGTGATTTCTCAAAGATTTACATATTGACATGTTAGCATCACACAGTTGATACAGATTTCTCGGACCATTTTTTCAGACCATTCTCTGTATACACTAGAGATAAGTGTGTGTGTGTGTGTGTGTGTGTGTGTGTGTGTGTTTCTAAAAACCTCAGACCAGCCTGACTAGCACCAATAGCCATGCCACATGCAAAGTCACTTAAATCCCCTCTTTTCCCCATTCTGAGGATGTGAACTTCAGCAGGCTGTCTTGACCATGTCATGCCTAAATGCATTACGTTACTGCCACCTGAATGGCTAATTAAATACAGTCGATTCCGGTTAATTGGACCACTGGTTAATGGGACCAGCCACTTATTCGGACAAAATCCTAAAGTACCGAAACAAATCCTATTATATACGTGTTATGTTATTCGCTTATTTGGACCAAAATTCTGCTTAATCGGACCAAAGAACGTGTACAGTATGTAATATCCGTGAAGA
>JAUZSU010197342.1:0-11797 GCA_034780255.1 Parotocinclus maculicauda | reverse complement strand
AGACTCGTAGGAATACAGTGATTAAGGACAACATGAGAGAGACGTGCATTCCAGCTCTGGTGGAGTCATGGTATCAGATCTTGCAGACATACCAGCGCAGCCATTGTGAGCTCACATGCCAGTGTCTAGAGGTGGTTGGCGCATTCGTCTCCTGGATTGACCTCAACCTTATCGCCAATGACAGGTCAGAGTATAGTGCTCAATGAGTGTTGATTAGTTAGGCCATGTGGCTTATTTGACCATTGGTACTGCATTGCGCTGGTATAGATCAGTGATGCGCTTACATAAATATTGTGAACACCCTGAAACACTGTATGAATGCACTGTGATGCTTATTTTCCTGTCTATTCATTTTTAGGTTTAATTAAAAATCATTAGACACCATCATGCCTGCTTTCTCCGCTTAGACGTTTCAGGCAACCTCATTATCAAAACCAGTTCCAAAACTGCAAGAACTTGATACGTGTGTTAAAAAAAAAAAAAAAAGAAACGAGAATTTTGATTTTTATGTTTCGTTCCTACTGATTAGGTCTGACAGGACTAGTGGAAGATGGACTTTTTGCAATCTCCACACAGCACAATCACCTCGCTACGATTCACACATTTTTGATTAAAAAAACAAACAAACATTATCGCTATTTAAACGCTAAAGGACTTTGGTTGTATTTAAACTTTTACCTCACCTTTTTGGAGTTTAACCAGAATTGATAAGCAGAATGTGAATCAATAAAATGAAAACGATATCTGAATGTTTGTTTACATGTTGCTCATTTGTTTTTTGCATCTTAATAAATTACTTCCATTCATGTGTTGTAGCCTTGCATTTTCACAGTTCATCTGCAGTGAACAAGCATAATTTTTAATTGGTTTGTCATTTTCATTGCCCCCAAGTTTAAAAATTTTATATTGTACTATTTGATTTGAGGGATATTTATCCTTGGTGGGTTATTGTATTTGACCATTTTTATAGGCAAAATTTATGTGTCCCTAATCTTGTCCATTGGAGGCTGAACTGGAGGTCTAAAGTCCATCACAAGCTGTGTTTATACTGCTGAATTGCACATGGTTAAAATCGGCACTTAATCACTCGTTTCCATAACTATAGTTGATCACCTCCACTCCTGGCAACCTGCCAGACACGATAGCTGAGGGACACGCTGACCTTGTTGTGTTTGTTCATGTTCAAAGTTGACTGTGTGTTTGCAGGTTTGTGAATCTGTTGTTGAGTCATATGTCCGTGGAGGAGCTGAGAGAGGAGGCATGCGACTGCTTGTTTGAGATTGTCAATAAGGGCATGGATCCAGTGGATAAAACCAAACTGGTTGAGTCTCTCTCTCAAGTCTTGCAGAGTGCTGGTTTCTTCAACGTGGAACAGGTATACATGAATTGCTTGTTGCACACGCACACCTTGTTAAAGTTCATAGATAAGAGATTGGTGAGGACTTGATTCGCTAGGTTAATAAAAAAAAAAGTCCCTTACTATGAACAGAGTACAACAAGACAGAAGAGCTGTGTAAATTAAATGTTGTTTGTATTTTAGGAGGAGGATGTGGATTTCCTAGCCAAGTTCTCACGCCTGATAAATGGAATGGGTCAGGCCCTGGTGCTAAGCTGGACCAAACTCAGTAAAACTGGAGATGTTAAGGTTGCAAGCGAAACGCTTCAGGCTCTGGAGGGCAAAGTCCCTATCATGCTGCAGCTGCTTATTCACGAGGATGATGACATTTCGGCCAACATCGTGGGCTTCTGTTACGACTACTTGCATGTACTTAAACAGGTTAACTTTCTCTCTTAGATATTTAAACCTATACACGCACAAGCAGGCTTCTGCGGTGACATACATCCTGACACTCAGACTCACCACCCCTATTAGATCTGACTGTATTTGCAGATTATTTTTTAGGCAAGGTCATTCTGCAATGTTTGGCCATAATCAAGTCATCCAGATGACATTTTCTGTGTTAAATAAAGGATGACTAGTTAATAACAAAAAGGTTGTGATTGTGCAGGTTACATTAAACGAACTCCTAAAAAAGAATGAAACCATGCACAGCGGTACCTCACTTCTCAACCACCTTGGAACTCCTCAAATTTGGTCCTTGACTATAAACATTTGTCTTGGTTTTCTTTATTTGCTCTGTGTACTGTGATTCAGATTCACAATAGCCCTTGCTCAGTGAAAATCTCCACTGTGAGTATCTTATTCTTTCTTTATTTTTACATCTACAGTCCTATATTCTTAATGCAAATAAGTACCCATGGGTCTGAAAATGATTATTGGTGACAGCCTGCTGAAAGGAAAACAGGAATTGAATTTCTCAGAACACTTTCAGGCTGAGCATTAGCAGCTATGAAGGCATGCCTGCATTTGCAGTATGACTTGTAAGAAAGGTCATTCTGCAACGTTTGCCCACGTTTTAGCTGTAATAGTCAAGTCACCCAGATAAACGTTTTTGTGTAAATCAGAAAGGACCTGAACTGTTCAACTCCAAATACAGATAATGCCTTGTGTTGTGGAATTTTCTGGAGGTCTCTAACGGATTCATTCATTTTACATTATTCCATGTGAGAAAAATTTACTCAGAACTTTCCATTTTCTGTACTTGACAAGCCTTCTAGAACGAATTAATGACAATAACAGCGGTACCGCTTGATGATAAAGGACGGTGTGGTCTTTATATGCATCCCTGCTTTCCGTAAGGAACAGGACTGGTACCAAATCTTTTTGGGTTCTGACCAAAAAAATCTTGTAGATATAGCCCATGTTTGCACCCTGTCTTTTCATGAGCCTTGTATCCAGTATAATATTTTAAAGATTTCCATACATTTACACTTAATTGTCAAATCCATCTCAAGTCAGTTATAATGAAGTTTGATTGCTGCATAAAATGTCATGATTTTTACATAATCTGTTTACATTTGATGTTCTGGATGATGTGCTATGTCATAAGTCAGATGTGTCCTGGCAGAGAGATAAGTTTGCACTTGTTGATTTTGTGGTTACAGTGTGTCTAAAAGCCATCTTCTGAAGTGGTTTGAGAAAACTGATTCAAGTCCTATATATCGGTGTGGTTTGGGGTGCATTTAAATATTTAAAAGGGCTTTTTTTGTAGCTTATCCAAACACAATCCTGATATTCAGATGCATGAAACTTCCTAGTGGAAACAGGGTCATAGCTGAACAGCTAGAACAAAGCTGGTAGCAGTGAAGTTTGTTGCCTTGTGGTAAAGTGATTGATATTTGCTGCCCACAGACATGGAAATAAGATATTTATTAATCAAAAATTGTTCAATTATGATGTTACGGTTTATAAAAAGTAATGTTCATCATTAAGAATACTACTTGCCGTTGGGCTACCATGGTATGAGTATCTTATGTTCATGTAAATGTCCTTTAAAATTAGTTGACATGGGTCTAAGAGCAGTTATTTAGTCGTGGATTAGGAGATGGGATTCCTGCTAGAGCAAATTACACTAGCATCTCTTTGCATTTCGTATTGACACAGTTGTGGTAACTGAAAAAGCACAGGACAATAGGACTTGTTTGGATACTCATGTCTTTAAAAAATATATATATATCCCCTTTTCACAGCTTCCTGTCCTTACAGACCAGCAGAAGAGTAATACTGAGGTACAACTTCATTCAGCCATTAAACATTTTTCCAACCCTCCTCATACTGCACAGTATTAATATTTCTACTGATGGCTTTCCCACAGGCAATCATGCTGGCTGTTATGAAAAAACTGACTTATGATGACGAATACAATTTTGAAAATGAGGTAACCTTTTTCACCTGCATGAATAAGTTCAGCAAGGTTTAATTATTGTTACTCGCATCTATTCATGTTGTATTGCTTAGGGAGAGGATGAGGCCATGTTTGTGGAGTACCGGAAGCAGCTTAAGATGTTGCTGGACCGTTTAGCACAAGTGTCTCTTGAACTCTTGCTGGAATCTGTGCACAGAGTCTTCACTACCACCATGCAGTAAGATCTGTCTTTCCCAACACACGTGCATAGACATTAAATCATCCTAGAGGAGCAAATTACACTTGCTGAAGCTCAAGTTGATTAATGCCACACATAACTGTTGTTACATGCTTATAGGAACTGGCAAACAGCAAAGTTCATGGAGGTGGAAGTGGCAATCCGGCTGTTCTATATGCTTGGAGAAGCGCTGCCTGCATCACATGGAGCTCATTTTAGCGGTGATCCTACAAAAGCCAGCACTCTTCAGGATATGATGAGAACGGTAAGGTAAATGCAGCAAGGCATACTTCAGTGCTTTAGCTGCTTGCGATGAGTGAATTATGATGCCTTTACTTTCATTATACCGAATTAGAAATGCCATGATGTGTTGATTTAAAAAAAAGTGTAACTCCTGCCTAACCAAGCAGTTAAATCCTGTGATATAAACAATACATGCACTTGTATATGAAGCAGCTTATATGGATGTGGTTTTGAACTGTCTGTAGCTCATCTCCTGTGGCGTAGGCGGGTATCAGCACACCTCTGTGACACTGGAGTTTTTTGAGACTGTAGTTCGCTATGACAAATTCTTTATTGTGGAGCCACAGCATATTCCAAGTATCCTGGTGAGTTTAACTGCCAGTACTAGCTTTTGCCATAAAAAAATATTCTCAGTAAAAACTGATTCTCTGATTTATATTTGTTACCTGTGTACAGATGGCTTTCGTGGACCATCGTGGTCTGAGGCACAGCAGCCCAAAAGTGCGCAGCAGGGTTGCTTATCTCTTCTCCAGGTTTATCAAAACATTACAGTAAGTTGAACCATGCCACGTGGAGAGCTTTTATACCTTGCATCAGATCCCTGAATTTAGGCACATACTCACTGAAGACATTAACAGAAGTCCCCTAAACACCACGCTTTTTTTACCATTTCTGATACGTCAAAACCGGGACCGGGAACCTCCGTGGTTTAAAGTAACAGCGTAGCGCTATCACCAATTAATTAACTATGAATGTACATGTTTGAAATGCCACTAAATATATAATTATTCAATTCAGTATTCAATAAAACATAATTTGAGTCTGATATGGGAAACTGAGAATGGGGGAAAAACAGAACTTCCTTGCACTTATTTCCAGTAGAGGGTAAAAAAAAGCTTGACGAGGAGGGAGTTTCACTACTTAATATTTGTCGTGATCAAGTACTAATATGATCACGTCGTCATATTGTGTCACTGATGGCACACTTAATTTTGCTACTGTGGAAGCTTAAATCTACTATTAATAATAATGTCTTTTTTATTTAACATTATTATTATTATTATTATTATTATTATTATTATTATTATTATTATTATTGAAGCACCAATATCTCCTTATGTGGTGGGGTGTACCTGGCCCAATACACAGCCAATATGTTGAGGTACAAGTTGCTGTTCATATGTGTTTTTAGGCTTGTAAATACTGTAGTTTTTGCCGTTTTTTTCTTTTAAGTACACAGTGTGTGTATTGTGTGTTTATTAGTAACTTGTACCTACCATTTTTGTCCTGGCATGTCAAAATGGTACCCTGTGTGTTTGGGGTATTACACTGGGTCCAATGGATGTATGGTTTCACAACCTGCCTGGCACAAGACATAATAGCTCAGCTTGCTGTCTTTCAAAATACCTACAAAAATATTTGCTTTAAAGGGGTATAAATAATTATGTGAATACGCATAGTGGACTTTGTTGTTTTCAAGTTATTACAAGTAACAAATGCACTGTCTTGAAGATTACGTTGTATGCTCATTTTGTTTGTATTGCGGCATGGTGGCTCGGTGGGTAGCCCCGCCGCCTCATAGCAAGAAGGTCCTGGGTTCAATTCCAGAGTAGAGTGGCTTTGAGTCTGCATGTCTTCCCCATGTCTGCGTGGGTTTACTCAGGGTGCACCGTGTTAGGTTAATTGATTACTCTGAATTGCCGTGTGTGTATGTATGTGTGTGTGTGTCCAGTGTCCAGTTCTGCTATAACCATGCGTGTCGCTTATGGTGACGTTAAGCAAACCAAATACACAAACAAATATAAACTTATATGAAAAAGCTAAAATGCCATTAATTGCGATTGACATAAGTAATTGTTTCAGCTGCTGGGCACTACTACTACATTATAAAGGAATAGGATGGTCAGTGGTTAATACTTAACTTAGATTTTTTAAAGGCAACGTTATTTTCAACTTTATGGTAATAGTAAAAATAGTAGTCTTAATTATATCTATGCATGCTTTGAAAAATCATTTATTTTTATTTTTTTGTCCTTTCTGAATAGTAAACACATGAATGCCTATATAGAAGACATTCTGAACCAAATTCAAGACCTGCTTACATTAACTCCTCCAGTAAGTACAAACACATTTTTTCCCCTTGTTCTGTGGGATACCTCCCATAACATCACTAATGTGATAATACCTACAGAGCAGTCAAACCTTGGTGCCCAATATTATACTGTGCTGCCTGAAAGTTTGTGAACACTTTGTACTATGTACTTTGCATAAATATGACCTAAAACATCGTCAGATATTCACAAGGTCTTAAAGTAGAAAAACAGAACCCAAATTAAGTAAATTATACAAAAAACATTTATTGAGGAAAATGATCCATTATTACGTATCCAAGAGTGGTAAAAGTATGTGAATCTTTGCTTTCAGTATCTGGTGTGACCACCTTGTGCAGCAATAACTGCAACTAAACATTTCCGGTAAGTGTTGATCAGTCCTGCACACCGGCTTGGAAGAATTTCATGTTAAGAACAGCTTCAACTCTGGAATGTTTGTGGATTTACTCGCATGAACTGCTTCCACAACATTTCTGTTGGATTACATTCAGGGGTTTAACATGGCCATTTCAAAGCACTTCTTTACTATATTGGTAGAACAATGTTTGTTTTGTAGGGTCGTTGTCTTGGTGCATGACCCACATTTCCTTGAGGTTCAGTTCATGCACAGATTTCCTGACATTTTCCTTAGGATTTACAGGTATAATGGAGAATTCATAGTTCCATCAATGATTGCAAGCTGTTCTAGGCCAGATTCAGCCAGTGTGGTCCATAGCACTACCAGTATAATATCTTTATGCTGAAATGTAGTGTTTTTGTTTTTTTTTGTTTTTTTCTCTCTTCTTTCTCTAGACTCATTTAAAACAAGTTCTGTCTTGGTTTCAACAGTTCTAATTCAACATTACAAGCAGCGGTGATCTTCTTGGACAGCTATGGCTTTCTCCTTACAACCTTGACTTGCACGCCATTGCTGTTCATTGTTTTCCTGAGTAATCATTAAGATTGACCAATGTGGGAGAGGACTTAGAAGTTCGGCCTTGCTTATAAGTTACCTTCTATCCCTTTGTGACCTTATCGATTATTATACACACGTTCATGTATACATATATTTGCTTCCTTCAGATATATAGTATAGGATCATTTTTTTCCTTCAAAAATGTTCTCGCACATTTTCTCACTTGAGTAAATGTGTTCTCTCTACTCACTTTTAGAACTTGCGTAAAAATCTGGTAACGTTTTAGGTCATTTATGCAAAAACATGCATGTTCGTGGTCCTCAAACTTTCAAGAATCACTGTATCTGCAGGACTTCCTTAAGTATCTGTACTGAAATGCACTCTGCTTTGGGTGGCCCAGTGAGCTTTGTGACTAAAACCTACGTGCTTACCTTTACAGGAGAACGGTTTTCCAGCATTGCTAAGCAGTGACGACCAGCTGTTTATGTTCGAGACTGCCGGTGTGCTGATTGTAAACAGTGAGAGCTCGGCCGACAGAAAGCAGGTGCTCATGCGCAGTCTGCTCACCCCACTCATGGAGGCTTTCCGTCTGCTCCTTGCCAAGCTCACACAGGAGAGTGATGAAGAGGGACAGACTGCACTTGCTGACTGCCTCAGTCACGCGGTGGGCTTTGCCAGGTAAACCATGCAAATTCTCCACCTCGGTAACTAGGCAAAAATCTGTTTTTAGTGTCATCGACCATAACCGGTGACTGGACGATCAGTCTCATGTAGGCAATTCATGTTTGTTTAGAAGACCAACCCTGACACCTGTGTTTAAGGAAGTGTTGAGTTGTGTATTTTTACTGCTACTTAATAGTCTCTCCCAAGACCCATGTAGTAGGACAATACTAATGAAGGAGTAGGAAGACTGTGTGAGTAGGGATCCATTTCAGACACAGCCATATCTTCACCATAGAAATAGACTTTGAGACATCTACAAAAATGTCTTAAATAAAATTTACACCAGCTGTGGACTGCAGTAGCCTAGTGGTTAAGGTGCTGAACTCTGATGGTTCTGGGTTCAAATACATCTCTGTTAAGCTTCCACAGTTGGGTCCTTGAATTGTAAGACTGTATCACTTGTAAGTCGCTCTGGATAAGAGCGTTTGCTTAATGCTGTAAATGAATGTAGGGGGTAATGGATTCCTGGAGAAAAAACATGCAAAGCCACACATATATCACAGTGTCCAAACCAGGCTTCTGTTGAATCTTTTAGCAACAGTGCTAACCGCTTACTCCTTTGTACCTGCTGCCATTTTTCATTTGTGAAATTATTGGTCCTTTTGAAAGACTTTTTGAGGTTGCATGTGCTCATGTCTCTCTTCTTTCCTTTTTCTTTTTAGTCGCACTAGCAAAGCGTTTAGCAACAAGCAGACAGTGAAACTGTGTGGCTGCTCTGAGGTCTATCTGGATTGCCTTCAAACATTTCTGCCTGCCCTGAGCTGCCCTGTCCAGCGGGGGATGCTGCGTAGCGCCGTACGCTCCTTCCTTCACCGCATGATTATCTGCCTAGAGGAAGAGGTGCTGCCCTTCATCCCCAGTGCCAGTGAGCACATGCTCAAAGACTGCGAGCCCAAGGACCTGCAAGAGTTCATCCCACTTATCAGCCAGATCACAGCCAAGTTCAAGGTTTGCTGTTATTAGAAATAGCTTTTAGTGTTCATCTGATACATCTGGTGCATTTACAGTTACAGTGATGTCTCTGTTCTTGTTAATTTGTTCCAGAATGCTCTTTAAAGTAATGAGCAAATGTTTCCATGAGAAAAAATGTAATTTTGATATGGATGTATTCAGACAAAAACATCATAAGTTCAACGTAGCAGTGGTGGCCTAGCAGTTAAGGTACTGGACTCTGGACCTGATGATTCTGGGTTCAAATCCCACTTTTGCCAAGATACCACAGTTGGGTCCTTAAGCAAAGCCCGTAAACCCACCATTGCTTGGATGTAAGACTGAGTTGTAAGTTGCTCTGGATAAGGGTCTGCTAAACGCGGCAAATGTAAATGATGTAGGGAGTCACATAGTGGGGAGTGATGAGCACTGGCAAATGTAGTCAGGAAAAGTCATGCTCTGTGTTTTTTCACTCACTTTTAATACATTATTCAATAAACTACAATACTTATCAAGGTACTAGTAATTTAGTTATACAACTCAACAATTGCATTTCTTACTTAAACTTTGACTAAAGAATGTTTTTAGGATGAACCAACACAGTATGATATCTTGTTCGAGGAAATGAGTGTTAGTGCTGCCATGTTATTAGTTGTTGATGGTCAACTTAATTATTATCTTTGTATGTGCAGAGTCAGGTGTCTCCCTTCCTCCAGCAAGTCTTCATGCCATTGGTCATGGCTATTTTCGAGGTTTTAGCTCGACCGGCGGAGGAGAACGACCAGACTGCAGCACTAGAGAAACAAATGTTGAGGAGGAGCTACTTTACTTTCATTCAGACCATTGCCAGCAGTGGCATGAATGAAGTTATGGCCAACCAGGGTAAGGCTTTCAAACACAAACCCCAGTGTTATTATATTTTCTCCCTTGGCCATAGAATATTTTGTTCTGTATTCCCTTCTCATCAGGTGCTGAAAATATCGAGCGAGTGCTGTTCACAATCATCCAGGGGGCAGTGGACTTTCCTGATCCTGTGGCTCAGAAGACCTGTTTCATAGTCCTCTCCAAACTAGTGGAGCTCTGGGGTAATTAAAGCTCTAAATGGGAAGGCATTTCTGAAATATCAAACTCAGTCAGGTAACATTAGTGCGTTTTAGGTCATCTTTGAAGTCGGGTAGTTACCTTAGTCATTTAGTTTGATACGGACATTTTTCTCATTCACCATTAATCAGCGAAACTCAGTCAGGAAGTGTGAGACATCTGTTTATAACCTGCTATGCTATAAAAGTTGTGTAGTGTACCCAAGGCTTTATGATTTTTGTCTAGCTTTTATATATTCATAAGCCACAAATTGGCCTTTGATCATTAAAACAGTACCCAGGTTTGGCATAGGTATTATTTTAGGAGTGGAAAACATGTAAAATAGCCAGCTTTGCTGCCTTTTTGTCTAGGTGTAAACTTGGCAGGTTGCCGGTATTCTAGTATGTTCATTTTACATGGGAAAAAATATTTTGTGCTTAATCTATACTATGCTTTAAAATCATATATCCTTCCTGTATTTTCTTTACAGGTGGTAAAGACGGTTTACTTGGGTTTCCGGATTTCATCTACAAACACATCGTTCCTGCATGCTTTCTGGCTCCTCTCAAGCCAACGTTTGATCTTTCAGATGCACAGACTGTCTTGGTAAGCTTCACAAAGACAGGATTACACTGAAAAACAACCAACTGAATATGATCTACATTGCAATCACTTTCGTTTCAGACGTTGTCGGAGTGCACACTGACGCTGAAAATGATTCATCTCAAGAGGGTGAGTCTTGGATCTATTTTAGAATCAAGGATCAGTGCTGTCATGACCTCACTAGACTGATGACATTCAATATTTGACTTTGTTAATCAGTTCATACCAAATTCTTTTAAGATGAATAAATCAACACGATTTACCAGCCAATGACAAAGTTGACAAGTTTTGGCAGATGTTTATTTCAAACCATTTGTGTTCTTAGGGGCCGGAATGTATTCAGTTCTTACAGCAGGAGTACTTGCCTTCTCTCCAGGTCTCACCAGAGATCACACAGGTACCTCAGCATTCTAATCACATAATGTTCAGGTTTGGAATTAAATTGTTGCTGTTGGATCTACGCTTTAGCTTCTGTACTCTTTGCTTTTTCTTTAGGAGCTCTGTCAAGTGCTGCAGCAGCCTGACACCAAGGTTTTAAAAAACTACATGAAGGTACCTTGCCATTTTAATTCTGTTGGGTTTATAATTTTGATTGTTTTATGCTTACAATGACATTTTCAGAATTAATATATTCCCATTGTAATCATTTACTTAAGATTGCACTCTATGAATTAGTAGGGGTATGCAATATGTATATGTCTATAATAATGCTAGTTATTGTTTTGCAACAAATTACGCAAATCGTTTTTCCTAAAAACTCTTAATTGGAGTTTAAAATTAGTAAACAAACAGATTGTGAGGCTGGTGGTGTCTGGTGACGGTGGTGTCTATGTCATTAGATTTAATTGCTAGATATGGCCCACTCACTCACGTGAAGGTGGTTTGCCTTAAAAATTGGATGTTGCTGAAAAGATGGCGATCTACAAACTATGTCAGATATCTGTTTCCATTAAATACAGCTCACCAACTGACTTATTTCACAATCTACAAACTAGCCACGATTAGACAGGACTAAACCAGCCAAGGTATCCGCATATTTAATATATATATTATTCAATTTATTATTTAATATTATTCAATATTTTGCTTATTGAATTGGTGTGAGGCTGCAGGAAACATGCTCTATGAATATTGTGTGCTGGGGTTATGTGGAATATACAGTGCATCCGGAAAGTATTCACAGCGCTTCACTTTTTCCACATTTTGTTACGTTACAGCCTTATTCCAA